>JAPWTK010000897.1:37500-130557 GCA_029963805.1 Aromia moschata
TTGGTTAGGTTAGGTTAGGTTAGGTATGTTCGTTAGTTCGTTGGTTGGTTGGTTGGTTAGTTGGTTAGTCGGTTAGTCGGTTAGTCAGTTAGTGGGTTAGTCAGGCCATATGACTATTTGCAACGCAATTCAGTAATTCCTTCAATTATGTCGATAACACGTTAACGATATACTTCATTCATTCATTCATTCATCAATTCGTTCATTCATACATTAATTCATTCATTTATTTATTTATTTATTTATTTATTTTTATGTATTATTTATTTATTTATTTATTATTTAGTTCGTTAGTTCGTTGGTTGGTTAGGTTAGGTTTGGTTAGGTTAGGTTAGGTATGTTTGTTAGTTCGTTTTTGGTTAGGTTAGGTTAGGTTAGGTATGTTCGTATGTTCGGTAGTTCGTTTTTGGTTAGGTTAGGTTAGGTAAGGTGAGGTTAGGTGAGGTATGTTACTTATGTTCGTTAGTTCGTGAGTTCGTTATTTCGTTGGTTGGTTAGTTCGTTGGTTGGTTAGTTCGTTGGTTGGTTAGGTTAGGTTAGGTTAGGTTAGGTATGTTCGCATGGTCTATGTTCGCATGTTCGTATGTTCGTATGTTCGTATGTTCGTATGTTCGTATGTTCGTATGTTTGTATGTTCGTATGTTCGTATGTTCGTTTGTTCGTATGTTCGTATGTTCGTATGTTCGTATGTTCGTATGTTCGTATGTTCGTATGTTCGTATGTTCGTATGTTCGTATGTTCGTATGTTCGTATGTTCGTATGTTCGTATGTTCGTATGTTCGTATGTTCGTATGTTCGTATGTTCGTATGTTCGTATGTTCGTATGTTCGTATGTTCGTATGTTCGTATGTTCGTATGTTCGTATGTTCGTATGTTCGTATGTTCGTATGTTCGTATGTTCGTATGTTCGTATGTTCGTGTGTTCGTGTGTTCGTATGTTCGTATGTTTGTTCGTATGTTCGTCCGTTCGGATGTTCGTATGTTCGTTGGTTGGTTAGGTTAGGTATGTTCGTTAGTTGGTTAGGTTAGGTTAAGTTAGGTATGTTCGTATGTTCGTATGTTCGTATGTTCGTATGTTCGTATGTTCGTATGTTAGTATGTTAGTATGTTAGTATGTTAGTATGTTAGTATGTTCGTATGTTCGTATGTTCGTATGTTCGTATGTTCGTATGTTCGTATGTTCGTGTGTTCGTATGTTCGTATGTTTGTTCGTATGTTCGTCCGTTCGGATGTTCGTATGTTCGTTGGTTGGTTAGGTTAGGTATGTTCGTTAGTTGGTTAGGTTAGGTTAAGTTAGGTATGTTCGTATGTTCGTTAGTTCTTGTTGGTTGGTTGGTTGGTTGGTTAGGTTAGGTTAGGTTAGGTTAGGTATGTCGTATGTTCGGTTGTTCGTGTGTTCGTATGCTGTCGGCCGTTCGGATGTTTGTAAGTTCGTTGGTTGGTTAGGTTAGGTATGTTCGTTAGTTGGTTAGGTTAGGTTAGGTTAGGTATGTTCGTTAGTTCGTTTTTGGTTAGGTTAGGTTAGGTTAGGTATGTTCGTTGTTCGTGAGTTCGTTGGTTGGTTGGTTATGTTAGGTTAGGTTAGGATGTGGTATGTTCGTATGTTCGTTAGTTCGTTTTTGGTTAGGTTAGGTTAGGTTAGGTATGTTCGTTAGTTCGTTGGTTGGTTAGTTGGTTAGTTGGTTAGTCGGTTAGTCAGTTAGTGGGTTAGTCAGGCCATATGACTATTTGCAACGCAATTCAGTAATTCCTTCAATTATGTCGATACCACGATAACGATATATCATGTATTCATTCATTCATCCATTTATTCATCCATCCATTCATTCCATCATTCATTCATTCATCCATATATTCAATCATTCATTCATTCATTCATTCATTCATTCATTCATCCATTCATACATCCATTCATACATTCATTCATTAATTCATTCATTCATTCATTCATTCATTCATTCATTCATTCATTCATACATTCATTCATTCATTCATTCATTCATTCATTCATTCATTCATTCATTCATTCATTCATTCATTCATTCATTCATTCATTCATTCATTCATTCATTTATTTATATATATATATATATATATATATATATATATATATATATATATATATATATATATACAGTGCGTCCATAAAGTGACGCATAAATTCATTATTAGCTAAATGAACAATATTATTGAAAATTCCCGAGACAGGTCAATTTTTGATTGCGATTTACTATTTTGTCACATAATAATTTAATATACAGGGTGTCCCACCTTCGAGTAATGACGCCACCACCGATTTTTTTAAATGGAATACTACATTTTTTTTCAAGTTTCGGATGACCCTGGCCGAGCTGAGTCCAAAAAATGTATCACAAGTTGCTTCTATCTATTACAGGGTGGACAACAATACATAAAGTGTTTATGAAAAATTTCATTAGAAAGTTATACGTTTCTGTATTTTTAGAAAAGTCACAATAAATGCTCAAATTGTTCTCCGTTGACTGCTAAACAATGACCGAATCGGGTAATACATTCGCTTCTGACATTTTGTAACATAGCAGGTGTTATGTTTAACGTTTCTTGCCTGATTCGATCTTTGAGCTCACGGATGTTCTCGGGTCTATTAGTATAAACTTTAGATTTCAAATAACCCCATAAAAAGAAATCTAGTGGAGTAAGATCAGGTGATCTAGGGGGCCATTCCACTGATCCTCTTCTTCCTATCCACCGATCTGGAAAGGTTCTGTGTAAAAACTCGCGCACAGCTATAGCAAAATGTGGTGGTGCACCATCCTGTTGAAACCAAATTCTGCCGTCTAAAGTATTGGCTATTTCAATATCAGGAAATAGCCGGGTCAAGTCAGGAATTAATGTATATTGTAAAAAAATTCAGATACAATGCTCCTGTCAAATTTTCATCAAAAAAGTATGGACCAACAATTCTATTTCTCACAATACCAGCCCACATATTGACCTTTTGTGGATGTTGCGTATGGTATTCTTGCATCCAGTGTGGATTTTCCTGAGACCAGTAGCGGGTGTTTTGCCGATTAACATGCCCGTTCAAAAAAAACGTTGCCTCGTCAGAAAATAAAATATTAGCAATGAAACCGTTATTTTGATTATTGTGGTCCATCATGTACTCGCAGAATTCAGTTCTTCGGTCAAAGTCGTCTTCAGCCAATTCATGGATGAGGCGTACTCTATAGGGATGGTATTTTACCTTTTTAAAAATATTCGATACTGAAGACTTTCCAATATTCAAATCCCTAGATACTTGCCGTACTGTACAATGTGGATTTTCTAGTGCCGACAAAATTACGTCTTGTTGAACATTTTCATTAATTTTAGGTCTACCTTGCCTTGGTGCATCCCTCACGTGTCCTAATTCTCTGTATTTTCGCTCTATTCTGCTTACTGTAGATTGTGAAACAGGTTCACGATCTGGGTGCATTTCATGGAATAATCTACACACCTCTTGTTGAGTCCGCATTCTGTCGCCAACACCAATCATCATTAGAATTTCAATCCTATCCCTTTCATTTAAAGGCATTTTCAACAAAACGTTTTAAATAAATTAGATTTAGGTTTCACTTAAAGTACCTACTTTGAAGCGTTAACAATACAAAAGTGAACTCTAAATAGCCGTTTTTAATATGGCAAAAAATGACAATGACAATCAAAAAACAAATGACAAAAAAATAACGAACCACGTATCGCGCCTCGCGTCATTCGCGCGTCTTGTCCAAACTGGTGTTTATTAAAGTAGTTGTATTTTTGTATCACAATAACGTTAATTTAATTTTTTTTAGTGCGTTTAATCAGCAATACATAATTTGTAATTTTTGTACTGTTGTCCACCCTGTAATAGATAGAAGCAACTTGTGATACATTTTTGGACTCAGCTCGGCCAGGGTCATCCGAAAATTGAAAAAAAAAATGTAGTGTTCCATTTAAAAAAATCGGTGGTGGCGTCATTACTCGAAGGTGGGACACCCTGTATATTAAATTAGTATGTGACAAAATAGTAAATCGCAATCAAAAATTGACCTGTCTCGGGAATTTTCAATAATATTGTTCATTTAGCTAATAATGAATTTATGCGTCACTTTATGGACGCACTGTATATATATATATATGTAAATTAACATAGCTACAGTGTTGGTTACTTGGACGAATTTTTATCTTTTACATAAAAAAAGAATGATACAAATTTTTTGACTGTTTTTTTCAATGCTTGGGTTAAACAGTTTGATAAACTTTAGATATTATTTTAAAATCTTTTTTCTTTGAAAATGGAACATTAGCATTTATTTTATCTTTTTTCACGTATTTCATATCTAGCATCTTGTGATATTTTCATTATCTTTGCTCTTTTTCCTTCTTCTTTTGGCCTCTATTATGTATGATCTCCTTGACCTCTGACTTTTTTAATATTATGTGGCTAGTTTTTTAGATTTATGTAAAATATGTGGGAGTTTTTGATCTCCTTAACCTCCTTGAGTTCTCTAGACCTTATTATTTTACCGATCTACTTTACATTTATGACCCCCTTGACGTGACAACTAGCCCCTTGCCATCCCTGATACATTGTCCTCCTCTTTCACCTTGATTTCCTTTTGTGTTCTTAACATCATTAACCCATCTATATGGGTTTGCTGTGCTTGTTCCTCTTAATATCCTTTTATTCCCCAAAATCTATGTCCTACTTGTCCTCCACCATCTTCTTGTTCTTCTTAACATCCTTATGTTTTCCCTTCAGCCTTGTTCCTCTAAATATCCAGTTGTCTTCCTTGCCGTCTTTTGTTCATCTTGTCCTCCTTCAACTCCTCTTGTCCTTCTTAACCCTCCTTTGTCGTTCTTAACCCCCTTTTGTGCTCCTTAACTTCATTTTCTCCTCCTTAACGTCTTTTTGTCTGCCAATGGCCGTTGTCATTATTAACCTCCTTTTGACCTTTCGTCTGCATTAACTTTCTCGTCCCCTTGACCCCTTTGTTTCCTTTCCACCTTAAGTTGCTTGTCTTCGTTGCCCCCCTTTAACCTCATTAACCTCTTTAGCCCTCGCTTATCATTCAACATCTTTATCCTCCTTGCACTTCTTGATGTGAATCAAATTATCTTTATACCATAATTGACTTTGGCATCCTTTTGTCTTCCTTATCATCTTTAACCTAATTACTCCTCGTTGATGAATCCTCTCCTCTCTTTTGTCCTAGCTACTTTAGCTTTTTAATAAGATATTTGAATTCTACACTTCAAAAACCTATAAAACGGCACGTCACATGAATATCTTCCTTAATTCATGTTAAAATACAACAACTCCCAACGGACAACAAAATAACACTATCAGCCAAATGAAAATAGATTCATAAAATCAGTAATAGCCTTGGAATGCCTATATTTGCAATATAGCCAAATTGTAATTGAAACTACTTTTGTAGTAACAAAATAGTTTCTTAAAAAAAAATGAAAAACAGTGGGTGATTTTTTTTTTTAGAAATTGGAAAATAATCCAGACAGTACCTTTTTTTCGATTAAGAATGTCAGTAATATTCAAAACCAACTATACATACAAATATTATTAGAACAGTATGCATTGACAGACTTTATACTGCTTTGAAGCGTTTTAAAATAAATATTTTCACATCATCAGTGCATCAAAAAGTTCGAAATTATAAAAATTTTTGGATATCAAAATGTTTCGCTCAAAATCGGCATATAGACGTAAAATGTCATTAAGAACGTAATTTCTTAGTGGCATTTTTCGAAATATTAACAACTTAGGCCATTTTCTAAAGATTTTTTTTGGAAAATCACAAATTTGACTTGTTCCAGATGTTGTCTTTGACAGTTTTCCAGCTGTCAACTTTGAATTGGTGCGGTTTTAGTTATTTTGGAAGCAGAAGTAATTGTCACCAAATGTTTTTATCAAACTTTAATATTAGAAAAAAATCCCATATGGTTTCATCTTTATGCGGACACTGTATGGTAATTAGTTTAAATTTATATTAAAACTAAAAACTATGAGTTTTAGTACAGGTATTAAAGAACATGCAACTACTAAATGGATAAAAAGAGAACGTCACTGACGCGTTTATTTATTTTAAATGTGTTGTTAAAGCTTTTGCTAAATTGAAGCACCCTGTATGTACACCAAACATCAGCCAATTATGAAAAAGGACAAACTGAAGTGAGACGACAGATAAGAAGCAATGGCATACGCATCAAACGTAGTGAGGGGAATCAGACCGGCCCTCTCACCACGCTACGCTAGTCGTTAGAACGAGAAGTGTAGAATTTGTCATTTTTCACAATCGGCCGATGTCTGCTGTACTCATACGGTATACAACAAATTAATATCTTTTGTCCTGGAATATTAATATGAAAAGCATTAAATAAAAGAGGTCCAGAAACCGGAAACTAATGACATCAGAGTTGTATAAAATTATCATAATCCTATCGTCAAGAGTGAAAAATTTAAGTAACCCACAAACATCCTGGAGTGGGTACCTACTGGAACCTTTGGCGTAGAAAAAAAACTGGACGTTTTCCACGAAACACCCAACTGCCATACTTTTCTCGACGCGCGTTTCGTCAACTAAGTTAGCATCTTCAGGAGAAGATTAAAACTTCAGAAGATTAAAAATTTTAATCTTCTCCTGAAGATGCCAACTTAATTGGCGAAACGCGCGTCGAGAAAGTATAGTAGTGGGTTAAAAAGAATTGGACGTTTTCCACGAAACACTGAACTACTATACTTTTCTCGACGCGCGTTTCGCCAACTAAGTTGGCATCTTAAGAAAAGTATGGCAGTTCGGTGTTTCGTGGAAAACGTCCAGTTTTTTTAACCCACAAACAAAAAAATAATTTCTATTGAATCGTTGTTACAGTAGTGCTACAAATGAGCAGTCTCTATGTTATTTTTTTTCCCTTGATTCTCAATATTACCAAATTCGTTACTCTTGTAAAAGATTAATATTACATGTATGTATATTTAAAAATATATTTTTTAATTTTTAAGTTTGATTATGTACATATATGAAACATATATTAGAAGTTTTAATTGGTTTAATTTTCAAACTTACGCCCTGCAATGACCCAAACCCTAATCGGTTGGGCTGAAAATTTAACTTTTTGGAGATTTTAATACGATATATACACACACATATGTATGTGTGTTATAGTAGTTCGTTGTTTGTCCAACATCCCCAAAAAATCCTTTGTCAATGATATAACCAACTGTTTTGTTATTTTCAACAATTTTTATTACTTCAGTAATTTTAGTGGTTATGTAGTTCTGTTTCCGTGATGTACTTCTGTAATATAGGCTCGTAAGAAAAACTATTGACAAGGAAAACGAGCCAAGCATAGTTATAAATGTTAGTTCTGTTATTTTATTAAATTGTTAAATAAACTTTGGTGTCAATAAAACATATTTAATTATTAATAAATTACACAGCCACACAAAAAAAAGTTTCTGACCTGGAGGTCTCACTATGTGTACTATATGTTTTTGGGGTCGCTGAATCCGAATCCGAATCAGTTTCATCCCAGCACGTCTGGGTTCGGCCATAACCTCAAAAAACACCCTCAACTTTTGCCATATCCGTTAAAACCACAAACCCTATAATACAATAACCAACCCTATAATACATAACCCCATAGCCACATAACCCCATAATCACATAACACTAAAACCCGGTAAAAAAAAGTTTCTGACGTGGGGGTCTCACTATGTGTACTGTATGTTTTTGGGGTCGCTGAATGTGCATCAGGGGTCAGTTTTATTCCAGCACGTTAGAGTTCGGCCATAACCTCAAAAAAACACTCTGAAATTCACCATATCCGTAAAACCACAAACCCTATGGCTCTTAATCCTCATAATACTATAATACAATAACCCAATAACCCCACAGCCACATAACGACATAACCACATAATTACATAACCCTATAACTCGATGATGTAATCATGTAACGCAATCTCTCACAATGAAACTGATTTTATAGTTCTCAAGCAAATATACTTGAAACAAATTAATTAATCTGGGAATGCCACAACTCCGACTGTATATGTACATGTACTGTACATGCCGTAATCCAACGTAATGTACAACCATTGGGTTATTGTATTATAGGATTATGAGGTTTCGGAGCCATAGTGTTTGTGGTTTTAACGGATATAGTAAATTTGAGGGTGGTTTTTGAGGTTTGGATTCAGCGACCCCATAAACATATAGTACACATAGTCAGACTCCCACGTCAGAAACTTATTTATCGGGTTTTAGGGTTATCGGGTTATGTGATTATGGGGTTATGTGTTTATGGGGTTATGTGGTTATGGGGTTATGTGGTTATGGAGTTATTAGATTGTGGGGTCATTTGGTTATTGTATTATAGTATTATGAGGTTTCGGAACCATAGTGTTTGTGGTTTTAACGGATATAGCAAATTTGAGGGTTTTTTGAGGTTATGGCCAAACCCAGATGTGCTGGGATGAAACTCCGGATTCGGATTCAGCGACCTCAAAAACATTTAGTACACATTATGAAACCCCCAGGTCAGAAACTTTTTTTGTGTGGCTGTGTTATCGATATTAAAAAAAAGGTTACAGCTTTCCATTTTGTAATTATTCATATTTTCCAGACTGTGTATAGAAATTTTACGTAGAAGCCGGTTTCCTTCTCAGTCCGATTATTTAATAAAGAATACCTTTATTTAAAAAAATATTTAGGAAATATAACCAGAATTAGTGATAATGTGACAGTACTACTAATATTTATGATGACATATTGTTCCTTAGTCAATAAGCAACATACTACGGCAATACCAACAACGTTTTCTTTCCTTCCGTACAATTTCGTTTCCCGCATTCTTCCTGTGAAGTAAAAACAGTTCCGAAGTGTTTGCAGACGTTCATATTTTATGTTTACCCTCTGCTCGAAACGCAAACAGCAAGAAAGGAAGTGTGGACTTTCTTTAAAGCGCGGCGTTTCCTACATATGCTTCTGTCACAATTTACTTTTACTGCGGCGGCGAAATTAACCTGTTTAAACAATAATCTTTATGGCTCCCAAAAGCAAATGTTTGCCAAGAAAATATTTCCCTGTACCGTCTGTTATTGAACGGAAAATACGGTGTTTGCCTTATGAAACGAATAGATTTACATTAATTATTGTAAAGAGTACCGCTTGGAAAAACAGAAGGAATTGTTTATCTTCGAAAATTTAGATTCACGAAAAGGGTAATGAAATATGTAAACATCTTAAAATGTAACTGATTCATATACGAGGTGAGACCTGTTTTCTACAGGGTGATTGACGAGTTGCGTTTAGTAAAGTTTTTTGAAGTTAGTTCTGAAAGTCTGTTAGTTAGTTCTAAAAGTTTCAGGGTAGCAGGACCAGTTCAGTAAAAGTTTCAAATACAGTGGACGCCGCTTATAAGACTCACTTTGGGACCAGCAAAAAGTGAGTCTTATAAGCGGATGAACCTTATAAGCGAAGGGGGAAAAACAAGATTTTAGAATATATGTAATACACAAACTTTATTTTACCTGTGAATAGACATAATACAACACAATAGCGTCTATTCTACTTATAAAAAAAAGGTAACTCTCCAAATACATACATACAAACAATGTACATAATCAGTTCAAAGTTTAAGATGGTTTAAAGAAATTTTTTTATTTTTGTTTGTTTTTTGTTACTTTCCATCATTTCAGTTATGTATTTTACATAAACTGAGTCTTATATCCGAAGTGGTGAGTCTTATAACCGAGTTTTTTTCAATGTATTCGGATACGTCCGGACTGTTTCTGGCGATTTTGAGTCTTATAGGCGACTGAAACTTATATCCGTGAGTCTTATAAGCGGCGTCCACTGTATCTACCATTTACGGTTGTACCGGATGTCGGTATCACCTGTTTTATTTTAAGACAGTCTACCAGCAAAAAAAGGGAAAATTGTGTTTGCATTTAAGAAAGTCTTTTGACCGTCAGTCAGTCATCAAACCTAGTAAAAAGCTCATAATATACGAGTAGCATACGAAAATTTGAAATCGACCCAAAAGTATCACTTTTTAATCAACTCTCTATACTCAACCCTAGTGAAAAATATTATGAAAAAAAAGTTATTCCTTTATAAATGATTAGCTCCAATAAGAAGTTTCAGTGCAGTATGGTGAAAAAAGCAATTCTGACATTTTTGAACTTACCCTCGTACCACAATTCGAACGAAATCACTCATCATTAAAATCGTATTTTCTGGAGACTTTTCTACATGAAAAATATTGTTATTGTTTAAAACAATGTAAATGGGAAACGAATAACTGAACTATAAAAAGGCCTATGAGAAATTAACAAATTGTTTGTGCAAAGTTTATTTTATGTTCAAGAATAATACAAAAAGTTATAAAGCATGTTTAGAATAACATTTTTTTTTTAAGAATATAACTGCTGTAAGGTGGAAACAATAATTTTAGCTATTTAAATTATGTTTTAAAATATTTCAGTAATTAAATGTTACTGTACTTTTAAGAAACATAATGTTAAAACATATTACAAAAGGATCGCCTCAAAAAGTGTGCTTTTTAAATTTATCGTAATTATTTTGCTTTTTGTATTATTTTTGAACATAAAATAAAGTTTGCACTAAAAATTCGTTTATTTCTTGCTGACCTTTTTATAATTCAGTTATTCGTTGCTTATTTATATTGTTTTGAACAATAACAATAGTTTTCTTGGAATAGAGTAGTCTCCTTCGTTCGAATTGTGGCACGAGGGTAAGTTGAAAAAATGTCAGGAACCGCTTTTTCACAATACTGCAATGAGACTTCATATTGGAGCGAATCTTTTACAAAGGAATAACTTTTCTTAATAATTCAATATATTTTTTTTAGGATTTTCTTGGGTCGGTTTCAAATTTCCGTATGCTACTTGTATATTATGAACATTTTACTAGGTTTGATGGGCGCTATTTTAGTTTAAAGATATGCCCAAACAACTGACGGTTAAAAGTATTTCTTAAATGCAAACACAAAAATTGTGCCCATATGGTGCAAACTTTATGGATGGCACTGCATAGTCTGTCCCAAATGTTAAAATATGGTTAAGTGGGGAAATTAAAAGTTTTGGAGGTTTTTATTTCCTCTTTAACTTTTTTATCAAATTCCGTTTATCTGTAACCGTTTCCGAGATAATTCCAAAAAATGTTTTGGAGAATGTCCCATACATCTTTAATTAAATAGAATTTTAATAGAAAACTCAGAAACAAATGATGATATAATAGAAATACTTTGACAACGCCAGGGAAAGCATCTTGAAAGTGTTCTGACAACGTATTAGCTAAAATAAGTCCAGTAACTATAAAGATATGGGACGTTCTCCATTAATTCCAGTTTTTTAGAATTACCTCGAAAACGATTACAGATTCGAATTTGAATTTGAAGAGGTAATAAAATTCTCTAAAACTTTCCCCATTTAACTCTCTATCGATTTTGATACAATAACCGAGATGCCAATGCTTACATAACCAACTCGAGACAGACTGGTTTGAGACAGACATAGGGTATTTGGTAGATCGATGTAAATATTTTAGGGAGCGATAAATGAAGCTGTTATGAATATTTTCGACCACATACGCTTACATGTAAAGTCTCATAATTTCCGAGATATCGGCATAATCTTTAATTCGTTCTCAAAATAAACATATTTGCAGTGCGGGTTAAAAAAAAAACACCATTTATAGCTTTTACAAAATTTATTTTTGTACACTTGGTGTGCATCATTTTGAAAAATCATGGCTGCCCTTGGGCAACCAATCCCGTGGCCCTTGAGCGACCATGAATTTTCAAAATGGTGGATGTTCTGCACGCTGTGCAAAAGTATTACGAGGACCCTTGGACAGAAATTTATTTAGAAATTAAAGGAGAATCTAAAAATGGAAAAATATCAACAACAACCTCTACATAAAAAATGAACTGGCTAAACACACCTTTTTAATGAGAATTCTATATTTAAAAGAGGATAACTATTCTATAATTATTTAACATTGTTTTCAATTGTAATGTAGGATTAGTGACCTGTTTCCATATAACTATATACTTAATTAGTGGTATGAGGTCAAATGTTTCCAAAAAAAAACTAATTTTATTTTAGTCGACGTTTCGCAAAATTTATTTGCATCCTCAGGACTCTAAAATATGACAAACACGCAATGTAGATAATAAAACAAACGTAATACCAAACACAGATTAAAATAGGGTATCAGGATTATATGTTTCATATTTCATATTTACAATTGAATAAGCTTTTTGTTGTCGTTTGTAGCATTAGTAGTAATAGCAGGGTAGCATTAATAAAACTTACATTAAAAGCGTAAGTTTTATTAATGCTATCCTGTATAAAAGTATTTTAACAATTTTTACAATTTTTAGTGTCTTTTTTTTAAAAAGTTAGATATTTTTATTTGTTTCTTATATTTGTGTGTGTAGTTTTTAAGCTAATTAGAATTGTACGGGTAGATAGCCGATGCACGTCTGTGTGACAGTACGTTGTATTCTAGTATTTTATGTTATATTAATTGTTTTATCAATGTTTCATTCATATTATTTTTTTTTACAAACGACAAGAAAAAGCTTATTCAATTGTACGTATGAAATATGAAACATGTAATCCTGATTCCCTATTTTAATCTGTGTTTGGTATTACGTTTGTTTTATTATCTACATTGCGTGTTTGTCATATTTTAGAGTCTTGAGGATGCAAATAAATTTTGCGAAACGTCGACTAAATGAAATTTTTTTTGGAAACATTTGACCTCATCCCTCTAATTAACTATATAGTTATTTTTTTTCAATATCAAACTGTTTCTGAGACAATGCTTGTCTAAATAGCATTGGGACACCTGATATAAATTTTGGCATATAAATGACATATGGATAACTTCTGTTTTCACTAGAAGTGATATCAACTTACACATTTTAAACGACAGTATTTAATTTTTTTCATGGCAAGTATATCTAAACAACCATATGTTTAACAATTTCAGACAACTTCAATCATGTCTGACAACTCCTGGAACGACTAAATGGAAAACCCTATATCTTTTTACGTAGGATTATTCTTCATTAAAACCTATTCAAATCACATTAGCATCTCCCTATTCTATCTCCAATATTTATTTGTTGTATATTAAGTGCATGGTATCATGTTTAAAATGCACTTCATTAATTGAAGGAGCCTCTGGCCAAACAAATTAATGAATATTGTTTGATAAAGTTTGGCGTGCATTATACTGTGGTAAATTTGTTGCAAATTCCTTTTTTATTGTTAGGTGTAATGTAGCTCATAAAACTAACAATAATTACAATTTCGATAAGGATTATAAAACAGTGCGGATTAAATAGATATAAAAGTATTTTCTTATTGTTATATTGTACTGTTAGCAAAATATTTATATCTCGCAAATACTTTGAAATATAACTGTCTACAAATATTATTTTCAGTTATTTCCGTATTACCACTACCACTGCTAAGAATAGTGCAAGAAGTCAGTGTATTTTCGACCCATCTGCACTATTTTCTATAAATAGGAGTCTGTGCATTAATATCCCTCAGCTGTTTACAGATTATTGGAACGTGAAGCGTGTGAAACTTTTTAACTAAAATAGTATAAAATTCCCAATAAAATGAAATCTCTTAGGAATAAATTTATTCTGAAAATTTCATTACAACAAGCCGACATACAGTTAATTTTAAAAACAATTGAAAAGTAAAAATTTTGTCCAAAATTTGATTTGTTATCATACCTTATTATACGTGCATCTAAAAACTTTAGATGTACGTACTAGATGTAAAGCCGTAGATGTAAAGCCTTATTATACGTACATCTAAAAACATAGTAGGCGTATAATAAGGCATATTAAAATAATAATATGGCAATAAAAAAAGTAATTATTTTCAGTGTCACCGTACAATCAATAATGGTTAATGGAAAATTTAGTTTGGGTCATATACATATACCAAAAAAAATAATTTTTAAAATACAATATTTCCACATAATGACCGTACAGTGTACTTTATTTTAAAATAATTATTAACTGGAGGTCATTAAAATAAAACCAGGTTTTTTAGAATTTTTTAGAAACAAATTTTTTGTACCCAACACAATCGCTGTGAAAGAATGATTTGATGTGAATGAAGATGAAATGTCAATTGGAAATAAATGTGTACCCTACAATAACCCTTTAACTAACAACCGTAGCCAGCAGCCGAGTGACGCCAGTGAATATCCTGCCCTCCCGCACCGGGATGGCGGACTACTGCGCATAGGCAGATCCTGGCGCCTTGGCAGGATCGATCAGTGGCGTACGTATGCAGGAACAAGAAATACACGTGTTTATAGTTTACAAGGCACTTAAAAAATACGGTTTATACTTTCATTACCATGAAGCTTTATAGTGCCGAACCCTGCGTTGTAGCACACACTTGCGAACCCTAGTTATGACATGCAATATCGTTTGAAGCTTTTCACTGACCTAATATCATGAATCTTTAAAATTTGAGTAAAAACTATTTATTTCACCGCTCTTCGTCTTCCAATTCTCATCGATCGAACCTTTTTCAAGATACGCGTTCCTAAATAGAGAATTTTGCTTTTTGTTAGTGTAAATTTTTGGTTTGATGGTAGAAAGCAGGCTTTCATGACCGTGTAATGCTGAAGTAGTTTCTTCTGAGTTCTGCCGCGGTCGTTTAATTTGTCTTGACGTTTCGTTGATCATGCTATCTGCTTCTTAAGAAGTTTTCCAAAGACTTTTGTTGCCGTCTTCTGCTCCTCGTTAAATAGCTTGGTTCCTTTATGCTGCCATTGTTTTTCTTAGATAAAGTTTTTCACACATTTTAGATGTTTTGCTAATCCGTAATGAAAACAACAAAATAATAACCGACTGGTACATGATACCTACAAATTCCGAGACGTATCTGTATTTTTACTCCAACCATTGTTTTACACAAAAACTGTATCACAAAAAATTTAACTTTAAGGGCAATTAACTCGTCACACCATATGTATCATCAAAAAAATAAGCAGTTAATTGTAACACTGTTAAAACAAAATGGTTATCAAACAAAACTGGTTAAACAAATTAACAATGAAGTGATGAACAAAATAGCAATCATAAGGAAGACAACAAAAAATATGTTATAAAAAAACAAAATAGATATATTTCAAGTTACCCTACATACATTGTCCAAAAACTTATCACGAATTCTCACCACAGATAAAATAGCTGTAGCATATAAAAATTCAAATACAGTTGCACAATGTTATTCCAAATTAAAATCAAAAACTCCTAAATTAGATCAATCGAATGTTGTGTACGAAATTACTTTTGATTCTAACAAATGTAATAAAGTTTACATTGGTCAAACAAAAATATATTTAAAAGATAGAATAAAAGAATATGAATATGACATAAGAACACTAAATAAAGATGAATAAAGGCACATACAGCATTAGTGGAACACATAATTAATAATCCAGAACACAAATTCAATTTTGAAAATTGTAAAATTTTGGGAACAGAACCAAACCTAAAAAAACGATTACTTTTAGAAATGGTAGAAATAAAAATGAATAAAAATAGTGTTAATAAACGTATTGACATAGACGACTTAAATCCGGTTTATTACAACATTCTAGAAAAGAACAATAATTTCAAAACATAATATTTTAATTGCCTCAAACCCGTTAAGAATACTGCCTCCCACTCCCTACACAAATGTGGTATGCGTACGACAGGTTAGATTCTCTCAAAACCTTCATTACCACAGTAATTTTTAAAGTGTGTTGTCCTGAAAATAGTGTTTTGTTTTTATCTTTGTACATTTGCTATATATAGATAGTAGGGATGTTACGGAGGTGGTTTTATCGGAACCGAAGTCGGAGTCGGAGTTTTTAAATTTGGTTTATCGGAGTCGGAACCGGAATCGGAGTCGGATTCGGAGGTGGTGGCAGAAGACAAATATGTTAAGAGAATGATTGAAATTTTGGATTTCCATTCACTTTCCACCACAATAAGGGATCGTCACTGAGAGTAATACGTTTTTCTTTATTGTACTCGTTTAGTAAAGCTTTCAATATAAGAAATTTGTCCAAAACTGTATGTTCATCGAATATGGTATTATTATCATCATCATCACTACAAAACAATATATTTGATAAAATTGTTTGGACATTTGTTTGCCCCATTCCATCAACATATTATTTTTTTCTTGAATTAGGTCTCCTGCATGTCTTCCATCGAATGCATGGCATTTTAAAATAACTTTTAGCCTTTTAAAATCGTCAGTTACGCCGTGCGCTGTTAAACTTAATAACGATACATTCGAACTTGGTTCGCTCCAAATGTCTGTTGTGAATGAGATTTTCTCAAATTGTTTCAGCAAATCATTTATTTTTTTTGCTAATTTTGCATATAACTCACCACAAATATAGTAAGTAAAAAACTGCCTTCCCCTTAACACCTTAACTGATAATTCGGTGCAATAAACTGTACAAGTCGTCGAAATCCAATACCTTCCACGAAATTGAAGGGAAGATCTTGTAAAGCAATCATTTCAGAAATCATTCTGTCTAGTTCCATTGACTTAACATTAGAAGTACACCATTTTTGATTCTTTATCAGTTTCTTTGAGAGTAATTTGTTTTTTTGACCCCTTGAAAAGGCGTTGTAGTTGAACACTGTGCAGTATTTCTCTTTTCAGTTTCTAATCTGATTAATTCTTCGTATTCAGTAGCATGCACAGACTTTAAATGACCTTTTAACGAAGTAGTCGTACCTTCCTTTCGTGAATATGTCTTTTCACAAAGTTTACACTTTGCCGTATTTGCACAAACTTCAATGAAGTAGTTCCAAATAATACTTGATTTCGACTTCATTGTTTAAATAAAAAAAAGAATTGTATTGAAACGCCGCACAAAACAAAAAAAAAAAAAAATATCCACATTGCGTAACAACAAGACAAGTGAAAGAATAATCGACGACGAGAGAAAGCACGGAGCGGGGCGGGATTCCTCGTGCGACATGTTTGAACCTGTTCGTACACGTTGACCGCGGCCACCTCGCGCGGCCCGCCACTATCCTTCGATCTCCGATTAAAACCTCCGATTTAAAAGCGTCGGAGCCGAAGTTGGAACCGGAGGTGTAATATCAATCGGAAGTTCCGACTTATCGGAATCGGAGTCGAAGCTTCGTATCATCCCTAATAGATAGTACCGCCAATGTTCGTAATTTACCACCTTATATGACATCAATAACAACATCGATATAAGTAAAAGTTACAATTTCCTTTCTGTAATAATAATTTTAAAATCTATGTTGTATCTACATAATTATGTATAAAATTGTAGTGAACCGTGATGAAGGAGAAATAAAACTCCGAAACGTTGGCAAAAATCGAATAGTCTGTTATTTATTCCTGGACCTAATCCAACCAACCAAAGAACTAACAGAGAAGAAGGTCGCGAAATTCCCCACAGATAAAGTTTTTCATAGTCTATCTGTGACTCCTGCAAAAAGGTAGGCAAGCATACACGTCCTTGGCTGATATACCTCTTGTCTGGTTGCAGCGGCATACCTTGTCTACATCTCTCCTCCTGTATCCATTTTTTTCGAGAACTTCCTTGATGTCATTCACTTCTTTTGGTCTGTTTTCATCGTCACATAGCCCTGTGTACTAGCGTTTGGACTAATGATCTCTTCGCTTGTGGCGATATGATACTACTTTCCTGATTTTTATTGGAAAAACGACACATTACTCAAAGAGGGAAGAAAAATTAAAACTTCCCATGATCAATTTGACTTCAGGGCCTGGCTACGGTCCTGATCGACATATCATTAAGATCGTCTGATTTTTTTCTTTGAGGTACTCCGAAACAAATGGTTACTACGCCAGAAGGTTGAAGAGCTTGGAGAGCAAATAAGACACATATGCACCCAACAATATTCACCCACAAATATCACCCAACAATATTTTTATAAATCAGTCAACTAATGTGGCCGAGAGGATATTATACTTGGTGATTTCTAAAATAGCATTTATGCGATCTTATCTTCAACTTAATAGTAGTATACGTTGTTAAAAATTATGATTCAGGAATTACCGTCTATTTGCATAAACAGAGGACTGGTAGAAAAGTCAAAAAAATCAATTATAATTAATTTCAATTTAAATTTTAATTACAAAAATGCCTGAGTCACTTATTTATGAAAGTGTATGTATAATTATACGTAAAAAATGAATTAGCAGGGGAAAACAATTGATGGGCTATATATATTAGAGTGTTTAAAAAAAAACGACTATTTTTTTTCTCAGAGAACATTGAAAAATCTTCAGAGTATTTCTAGAAAATGACCCTGTTAAAATATGAGCCCTTAATATTAATATTTAGAGGTGGCGATTCTCTATTTTCTATTTCCCATTTAAATAACATTGGAAATTTTTTTTCTGGACTTTGGAATTTTATGACTCAAGGAAGAATCGCTAGATAGTGATAATCAAAACAGTTTTTCGTAGGAAATTGAACGCTCTATAAAAAAGGTATGATTGAAGATTTGCGGGAGGCAAGCCTTTTCGAAGTTATTAAGCCTCAAAAAATGAACTGTTTAAAATAAAAGTCTTATTTACTTATAAATGCAACAAAATCGATTCAAATCACTTAAATATCCACTATTATCAACTTTACAATAAAAAATTTTTAACAGAATGTAGATAAAAAAAATTATATTAATCAAGGGTGAATGATTAATTAGATTGATCAATAATAAAAAATACGGGTATATTACAAAATTTTTTCCGTCTTTTAAGAATTATTTATAATCATGAATAAAAATATTTAATTTTATTTTGTCGTTATTGTCATAGATGTAAGCGATTTTGTTTGAAAAAAGATCATTGGTGTTTGAACGATTTGGCTTGTGTGCAGACTTTCTTGATGTCGACATAACTTTATGGTCTACTCATAAAAGCTTTCAAGAGAATGCTTAATTTTTCAGTACACTTACTTATTACTTTGTTACTATTAAAAGTGAAGAACAATTTCAAAATTTGCTACAAACTGTAAAAAAACATAGAGAAGACTATCCGAGCTGTTCCAAAAATAATTTAATGTGAACTCTATTGTTGTTCTGTATATAAGTTAATTAATAAATATTTTCGATTGATCTCGTAGTTCTGTATTCGTTTCTGATTAATTTATTTCATAATATACCAAATTTATAATGAAATTTTAATATTCATTTGTAATATACCCGTATTTTTTATTATGGATCAATCAAATTAATCATTCACCCTTGAATAATATAATTTTTTGATCTATATTCTGTTAAAAATTTACATATTTTTATTGTAAATTTGATAATAGTGGATATTTAAGTGATATGAATCGATTTTGTTGCATTTATAAGTAAATATGATTTTTATTTTAAACAGTTCATTTTTTGAGGCGTAATAACTCCGAAACGGCTTGCCTCACGCAAATCTTCAATCAGACCTTTTTTTATAGAGCGTTCAATTTGCCACCCTGTTCAAGCCCACCCTGTACTGTTAGTTCTGCACAAAACTGATCCTATCTCTAAATTGATAACAAAACATTCGCATATTTTGACAGCCATATCACCTTCTGATCATCAATTATAGTATTCCTGCCTAAACATTCAACTTTTTTGGATGTTGAGAGTGATCTTCCTTCATCCAATGAGAATTATTTATTTATGTTCCAGTACAGATTTAATTATTAGAATACGATGCGAAATTAGACAAATTACGGAAGAAGTCATTCACAATGTAATCAGTGAGTTTGTAAATAATCTTGCCTATGGCCACAAAATCAATGGTTAGCAAATTGAGAATCAATTGGTATAATCTTTAAATTTGAATTAACTATTGTTTGTGGTGCGTAGATAAATCGCGATTCATTTTATTATAACTTTGGTCGCACTTATGTTATCATTGGAGCTCGGAGGTTAATAATAGATCCGTGTTTTACCAGGGGTGGCTTTACCCACGTGCCCCAACGAGTCACAATAGGTTACACTGGTAATGGAGTCTATGATAGTACGTCCGAAAACGTTTTCTTCTGGATGTTGCTTTCACAAATACCTGTATCACATTCAATTGTATCACATTCAAGGCTGTCAACAATAGTGTAACAGTTTTGGCAATTTTTGTGAAGTCCGTGTGCCAAACATATGACTTGGATTAAATTACCTAGTATATGTCCTTGAAGCTTTCAAATGCACTTCCATGGCTTTTGCCTCATTCAGTCTCTCGACCACTACGCTAGGTATATTCTGTCCTTTAACATCCGCTGTTTCGTTAACGCTAAACCATATCGGTTTATCATGCAATTCCGAGACGATATTTCATGCACACGAATTATGAATTTATCAGCGTAGGTTAACTAATACTAAAAAAATACATAATTAAAGTTAACCGACCAAAAAAAGACGTATTTCTATTCTTGATCTTAAATTTATAAACTCATTGTTAATTGTCAAGGTTGTCACATAAAGTAACATACATTATGTGACAACCTTGACAATTAACAATGAGTTTATAAATTTAAGATCAAGAATAGAAATACGTCTTTTTATTGGTCGGTTAACTTTTAATTATGTATTTTTTTAGTATTAGTTAACCTACGCTGATAAATTCATAATTCGTGTGCATGAAATATCGTCTCGGAATTGCATGATAAACCGATATGGTTTAGCGTTAACGAAACAGCGGATGTTAAAGGACAGAATATACCTAGCGTAGTGGTCGAGAGACTGAATGAGGCAAAAGCCATGGAAGTGCATTTGAAAGCTTCAAGGACATATACTAGGTAATTTAATCCAAGTCATATGTTTGGCACACGGACTTCACAAAATTGCCAAAACTGTTACACTATTGTTGACAGCCTTGAATGTGATACAATTGAATGTGATACAGGTATTTGTGAAAGCAACATCCAGAAGAAAAACGTTTTCGGACGTACTATCATAGACTCCATTACCAGTGTAACCTATTGTGACTCGTTGGGGCACGTGGGTAAAGCCACCCCTGGTAAAACACGGATCTATTATTAACCTCCGAGCTCCAATGATAACATAAGTGCGACCAAAGTTATAATAAAATGAATCGCGATTTATCTACGCACCACAAACAATAGTAAATTCAAATTTAAAGATTATACCAATTGATTCTCAATTTGCTAACCATTGATTTTGTGGCCATAGGCAAGATTATTTACAAACTCACTGATTACATTGTGAATGACTTCTTCCGTAATTTGTCTAATTTCGCATCGTATTCTAATAATTAAATCTGTACTGGAACATAAATAAATAATTCTCATTGGATGAAGGAAGATCACTCTCAACATCCAAAAAAGTTGAATGTTTAGGCAGGAATACTATAATTGATGATCAGAAGGTGATATGGCTGTCAAAATATGCGAATGTTTTGTTATCAATTTAGAGATAGGATCAGTTTTGTGCAGAACTAACAGTACAGGGTGGGCTTGAACAGGGTGGCAAATTGAACGCTCTATAAAAAAGGTCTGATTGAAGATTTGCGTGAGGCAAGCCGTTTCGGAGTTATTACGCCTCAAAAAATGAACTGTTTAAAATAAAAATCATATTTACTTATAAATGCAACAAAATCGATTCATATCACTTAAATATCCACTATTATCAAATTTACAATAAAAATATGTAAATTTTAACAGAATGTAGATCAAAAAATTATATTATTCAAGGGTGAATGATTAATTTGATTGATCCATAATAAAAAATACGGGTATATTACAAATGAATATTAAAATTTCATTATAAATTTGGTATATTATGAAATAAATTCATCAGAAACGAATACAGAACTACGAGATCAATCGAAAATATTTATTAATTAACTTATATACAGAACAACAATAGAGTTCACATTAAATTATTTTTGGAACAGCTCGGATAGTCTTCTCTATGTTTTTTTACAGTTTGTAGCAAATTTTGAAATTGTTCTTCACTTTTAATAGTAACAAAGTAATAAGTAAGTGTACTGAAAAATTAAGCATTCTCTTGAAAGCTTTTATGAGTAGACCATAAAGTTATGTCAACATCAAGAAAGTCTGCACACAAGCCAAATCGTTCAAACACCAATGATCTTTTTCAAACAAAATCGCTTACATCTATGACAATAACGACAAAATAAAATTAAATATTTTTATTCATGATTATAAATAATTCTTAAGACGGAAAAATTTTTGTAATATACCCGTATTTTTTCAGTCAAGGTTGTCACATAAAGTAACATACATTATGTGACAGCCATTATTTATTTTATATTTGTGACAGTCATTTGGCAAAAGTTTGGCAACAACGTTTCGTTTCGAGCTCTAACATAACTGCTATTTGTATTTATCTCGTTCATAGCTAGATTTGATGACGTTTTTTTTTTGGATGGCTCGTTATGGCAATATTCCAGTCGCGTTGCGTTAAAACCAGTCCTGGAATATATTATTAACCTACCTGCTCTAATTATCATCAGGTCTCCAATATTCAATATAAGTAGAGTCATTATAACAGCCTACAAAGCTAAAAATGATATCGACTAATAAACATCTCATAGCTACTTGTTTAATTGTTTATTTTCTTTTTATTTTATATTTGTGTTTTCTATATATTTTTATTTCTTATTTATTTTTATTTATTTTCTTTTATACATATGTAATATTTTTTTAAGCAGTAATTAATAGCAGGTTTAATTACATTACTATTTATTATCTTTTTTTCACATTATGTTTACTCTATTTATTTTTGTATGATATCCTATAATTGGGTGTCAACTTGTTGGGAATAAATTCATAATTATTATTATAATATTTAGGATCGATCGGAGAGAAAAAAAAACAGTTATTTGTCGATACTCCCTATCGAGTTCAGTTCCAGTGAAACACAACGTTATCAAATTGACGTTATCATGAGCGGAAAAAGAAAAATTGTGGAATATTGATATATATTTTGGAACCACAAATGATCAGCAATAAAATGCATCGAATCCAACAACTCTCTTGCCCATACTTTTCACGACACTCTACGGTTTCATATTAACATTCCATTTCAATATTGTACGTAGGAAGGTTACAAAAAATGTAGACACCACACCTATTTGTTTATATACACGTATTATACAGTACTTTCGTAAAGTAATGGATTTTATGGAAATGGAAAAAACCGCTATGGAATCACGGATTGGTTTCGGGAAAATCGAGTGTGAATTGCTATTTTTTGATACTAACTATGGATTTTTTCAGTCACTTGTCGAAAAGCTTTTTCTGACTGGAAAGGGCACAACGTTTTAAAATAAAGAACTAAATTTAGATAGATACTAGAAATGAAAGAAACTTGATAGGAACAACTAATTTCAATATTTAAACTGCTGAAAACGCTCGAGAAACTCATGTTGAATATTATCAATAACCTCTTGAAATAACGAGAAATTCTTATTTTTAAATCATGCAAGTTCAAGGTTGAGTAACGTACGTATACTTTGCTTTTTGTGTTCCCACAAAAATATGATCTAGGGGTGTTAGATCTGGCGATTGGGCTGGCCACTCATTATTTTTCCTTCTTCCTATCCAACGATTTGGGAAAACATCTAAATAGGCTCCGATAGTGGCTGCATAATAGGAAGTTGCTACATCTTGCTGGAATGTTAGTTCTCAGAAAATTCGGTCCATCTGGATCTGAACACAAGGTTATCAGTGCAGGGTGAGGTCATGTTGAAGAAAATCTAAATATCGTGAACTAAGATATCTTCTCAAATAACAAAACAAAAAAGCAAAAGCACCAAGAGTTCCACCTCTTTTTTCTATATTGCAAAAACATTCACTTTTTGAGGGTGCTGAGTGTGGCACTATCATCTAGTGGGGATTTTCTGCTTATTAAAATGGCCGTGTAAAGGTGGCTTCATTAAAAAAAATGATCCGCTTGACAGTTGCCATCGTCATTACATATTATGCAGCCCCTGTCCCAGCCTACGTATGTGAGGTTTTCCAAATCTTTGGATAGGAGGAAGGTGAATCATTGAGTGGCCACCCTGATCGCCAGATCTGACGCGCCTAGCTTATTTTTGTGAAGGTATTTAAAAATTACAGCACACGTTACACGGCCCACGAATTTGGAAGATTTAAAAAGAATAATTCGCCAAGGAAACAATATTCAAAATGTTCAACAAATATTTTCTTGAACGTCTTTCTGTAATATGGTTAGAGGATTTAAATTTATACATATGTTAATTTTCTTTTATTTCTTGTACCTACTTATTTTTTTAATACTAAAGTGAATGTTCTTAAATAAATTAATTAAAAAGCAGTATTAAAAAATGCCAATTCTTATGAGTTTTTTGACGTGTCCCATACTTTTCCGAAAAAAATCCATGACGATTTTGTGAATTTTATCCTCTACTTTACAAAAGCACTGTATTGTTTAAGAAGTATTCAATAGTATGTGAAGTAAACTGCCTGCAGTGACTGCAGACTTTTTATAAATCGAATTAATAAAGAGGCCAACGCTCTCCATCCTTTCAAACTCCAAAGTGCATGTTCATAAATACCGTGCCTACCCGATTACAGATTCCCCTTTACTATTGTTTCGAGAAAAATGCAATGCAACGATTCACTGCCTATGTTATTATGTCAATTATCATTATATGTTTAAAACATTGAAGATTTCATTGTCTAGACTCTAGACAATACTGCCGTCCACAGCAATTACCGCTTGTCCGCGTGTGGTCGATACATCTCAAATCTTAGTCACCACCTTGTTAAACATGCATAATGCAAGAACAGTGGCGTACTCTTATTGTGAAGTTGTGTGAAAAATAGTTAAAAACTATAGTTAACCAGTAGGATGAGATCAAATGGTTCCAAAAAAAAAACTATTTTTCACTTAGTAGACGTTTTGCAAAATTTATTTGCATCCACAGGACCAATTGAATAAGCTTTTGATGTAATTCAGCTATCTGGTCGGCTATCAGATAGCCGATTAGTACGTTATAATTTATTATTTTTATATAGGTATATCTCAATGTTTCATTCATATTTATTTATACAAATGACATCAAAAGGCTTATGCAATTAGTCCTGAGGATGCAAATAATTTTTTTGGAACCATTTGACCTCATCCCACTAGATAACTATAGTTATATAGCAACAGGTCATTAATCCTACAATCATAGTTAAAAACATTTACACGTTGCAGGACCTCAATAGGACGTCCACTTGGCATCGACGGTTTGTCTACTGTCTTTGTTTGTTGTAATTTGTAGCACAGTGAGCTCCTGTGGAGTGTAACACAGGGCGTTCCACTAATAAAGGTACACAGTAAAACTCAATTTATTTTTGATTAAATATATTGTGATTTAACCAAAATGATCTTAGTCAAGAAGTTCATAATCACCAAGGTACAAGGAAGTGGCGGCCGGTGGAATTTGACATGCTCGTATTTCTGTAAAGAGGCATGGGACCCATACCATATTTTAGGGGGTAGTTACTAGACCTAAGTCGAAGCCTATATTGGCAAAAAATCTTCAGGGAAAACAAGCGATTGTTTTTTCCAAAAACGGCTGCCTCCGGGCAGATCTTGGAAACGACTTGCAAAATATTTGCGAAATATTTTTTTTTTCATAATCACCGAGTAAATAAATTTTTTTTATTTTGCGTAAATATACAACTATTGTGAAATTCAACAGACGAAATGTTGGGATGAAATAAAAATTCAAATTACCATAACTTTTACAGATCTCAAAATATCAAGAAAATCACAAGTATAAAATGACTTTGTATTTACTCGGTGATTATGAAAAAAATATTTCGCAAATATTGTGCAAACCGTTTCCAAGATCTGCCCCGAAGCAGTCATTTTTGAAAAAACATTCGCAAGTTTTCCGTAAATTTTTGCCATTATAGCCTTCTACCTAGGTCTAGTAACCGCCCCCTAAATTATGGTGTGGGTCTCATGCCTCCTTACGAAAATACGGGCATGTCAAATTCTACCGGCCACCACTGGTAGAAGGTATCAGATTTATAATCCTAATTTCGATTTTCGTAAATAATTTTGTTAAAACCAACATTTTTGCACAAAATTTGGCGATTGGGAGTTTTTTTGGGGCGACGAGTTTTGATTTGTCAATTATTTTTGTGTAGATTGTAGCACGTACTTTTGCGGCCTTTTCATTACAGGGTTTTCGCTTATATTTTGACACCTACCTGCTGGGTTTACTGTGAGAAATAGAAAAAAATATGCTTCTATAATTTCAGTAAAATGTCTATTATTTTTTAAGTACATTAAAATTGACATCTAAACAACGGAAATGCACAAAACCAAACAAAAACTATTTTTTAAATGGAACGCCCAAATGGAAATGCAAATTTTTTTCGTGATTTCTTCCCCCCTGATTTAAAAAAAATATATTATTGACGCAAATTCTGTTATGTGTGCAAAATATGCGTATTGTTTAATTTTAAAATATAATAATCGCATTGAAATTATGGAGCTCTAAATTGCCATGAAAAAAAAAAACAAATAACCATAAATGCATTTTATAATACATTTTGACGTTTGTAAAGTGACACTCTTGTATTATTCTTGTATTATTAATACATTCATTCTTAATACATTATTGTATTATTGAATTCTTGATTCGAAAATTATATTTTGATATGGAATATTGGAAGCAGCAAAATACAAAATAATTCACCTGTTTCATTGTAAATGAAATAGTAATAAAACATCAAGACTTCAGTTACGAATTTCGACAAATATTTCCTGACAAATACAATAAATAAACAAACAGATATAATAAAAAAACACTGTTAAGGAATTTAGGAAATCAAAGAGCGTCGGCTGAAAAAAAAAACAGAACGGTGGCTAGAAACTAAGAGGAAAATCTAAAATAATAAAATACACGATTAATTATTTGGTATTTAGCTTCATTATTTATTTAATATCAAAATAAACACAATAAATTTCGTAAAAAGAATTAAATTTGTTTAGACCTTTCACAATAACAGAACAGTACGTATTTAAAAACGAAATACAATTTATACATGTTTTACTATTGTGTGAATGTAATTGACGAATTATCTCATATTTTTATATTTCAAAATATCCCACATAAAAATATACAGGTAGGGCAATTGATCGAAGCCATTCGTTAAAAGTACTGGGACTTGTAGAAATGAAAATTTTGACTAAACTAATAGCCCTATGCAGGACTTGATGAAAATATTTGCAAGATAGCTGCACTTCCAGAAATCGGTATCAACTTCCCTATTTTAAATTTAAAATTCCAGATTTCGATTGTACACGTTATTTTAGGTATATTCTCAGGAGATTTCCCTATACCTATGTTCTACTGATTTTGAGTTATTTCCGGTTTTTTGAAATTTTTCAAATTTCAAAAAAAATTTCAAAAAATTTCAGTCATTTTAGAAAATCAAGTATCGGTATTAGCATTGTGCTCAGTAGAACCCTAAAGCTATGTAGCAATGATTTCAATTTTTTTCAATTAGGTACATGATGTTTAAAATAGAACTATGGTAGTTCTACTAAATATAGATATAGGAAATGCTAATATAAATGGATTCAGAATTTAATTCTACATTGAAATGTAGAATATAATATAGAGCATCATATTTAAAAAAAATGATCCTGGATGGTTTGAAGCTGGGCTAAATGGTAGTTATATTTTAAACACCCTGTACATAATTGAGAAGTACTAAAAACATTGCTGCATAGCTGTAGGGTTCTATTAACCGCAGTGCTAATCCGATACTTGATTTACAAAAATTACCACTACAGATAGTTTCAAATGTTCTGGCATTACTGAACAAAATTTTAAAAAACTCAAGATCGGTAAAAGGAAGGTATAGGGAAATGTCATGAAAATCTACCTAGAATAACATGTAGAATCGAAATATGCAATAAAAAATTTACCATTCCATTTGAGATAAGGAAGTTGATGCCGACTTCGGTATAATCGGAAGTGCAGCTATCTTGAAAATAATATGAGCTTAAATCCGAATTTTCAAAAATCAATCTCTTCTACAAGCCCTAATAATTCTAACGAATGGTTTGGATCCATCACCCTGTATGTATTATAATAAAATTGGAAGTAAGAAACTCTAATAGGTCTGAGCATAATACAATAATACTTATTTATTTATAACCGTCAAAATTTAATATAATACGATTATTTCTTTATATGGCAATTTAAAACCTGACAATGGAACCAAACCAATTATTAAATTTTAAATATAGATAATTGCAAACTATTGAATGAAATGTCAATACAATTTACCCAATTTTTAAATCAGGAGGACGAGTTCTAGCAGAAAAGTAAAAAACATATAGTTTTATTTTATTTCCCCTACATATAGGGTTGGTGTAAATTTCTAAATTTTTACTGTGAAATATTTAGGTGTTATTTGCTGAAAAGTCTAAAAATATAACCTACCTAGTGTAATGTCAAAAATGTTCCGTGAAAAAGTAAACAGGCCTTGTTAAGTATACTAATTTCGATAAAAATTGTTTTAAATGCGCCTAACATAAACAAAAAACATTCAGTTGTGTATTAAAAAGGGGTTACACCTATTTGAATTTTCTAAAATTAAACTTTTTTTGGGATTTTTTTAATGATTCAATTAAACAATCAGAATATAATTTTCATGGTTTATTAAACATATTAAAAGGTGTATAAAACAATTTATTATTTAATTTTTTCTTCCAAAATGACAGCAGTACAGACGTTTAAAGCAGCACGTCTTTTTTTAGGAGGTCTGCGGACTTACGAATAAAACTTTTCAATTTGCACCTAGGACATTTTTTTCATATTCTATATTAAATTTAGCAGAGAAGTACATACAATTATGAAAAACAAATCATTTTTTGCAAATTGACGTGAATTTGAACATATTTTTTTTTTTTTCACAAAAAAATTGGCATTTAAACGTTTATCAGTCTTAATAATCGTGTGTTTTCCTCTTTAAAATCTTTCTAAGAAGCTACTGTTAAGATTTCAAGTCGTCGGATGAAAATTGCAGAAGTTATTTGTTAGGCCGTGTTGAAAGACATGGTTTTGAGATAATTGCGTTTTTTTTATCCTCTTTCTGTTGAGTATGCAGGGTATAGACTGACCACTCGATTAAATTTTAGTACACCTGTACCAGCACCATCTATACTTAGTATGAGTAATGTTTATAAAACTACCGACTGAGCTAAGCGACTCCAAACTGTTATTTTTTTGGACCATGGTTGTTGCTATTGGATATAATTTTAGTTGTTTTTACGTCATTTAAGCCAATAAAAAAAAAATCGAAAAAAAGTTCAAATAGGTGTAACCCTTAAAATATTTACTCTTTCTATGAGTAATGACAACTGAAATTATAAAAATTGTCCAACACAGTTTTAATGATTTTCTTTCCAAATTATTTCCTTAGTTTAATACGCTGTTTTTTCGGATAAATAAGTAGTGCTTTAATTTACTAACATAAAAATATACTTCGTGAACTCATAAAATGCAAAAAATTTGCCAAAAAAGTAGTGGTATTAAAAAAACAAACACTAATAAAGTTTTGCACGAACCTTCGTAGTCAACATCTGCAATGCAGATACAATCTTGTTTCTGTGACATTTTTCTGTTTTAAATAATAATGGCAATTATAAATTTAATTTTTTTGTTATTAAATCTATTTCTGGATTTTCACCCATGTTTTATGTATTATGGAATTATTATATTATGTATATTTTATGTGCATCTTTTCTATTGCCTTTGAACTAAAATTTTAATTAAAATATCTAATTGTCTTATAGGCAACGACTAAACCAAACGTTTGTCAGGTTGGTTGCATAACTATTACTTTTCTAGGACGCTTACGTTTTCTGTTTAAAATGTTTCAAAGGAAACATACTACTCGTATATGACAATAAGAGTAACTACAAATCTTGAAGTTAATACATACTTTAATTCACTCAATTTATGTATTTGTACAATAAATATCTAACAATACAATTTAACTATAAATATTTCTTGAATAAGAATCAGATACTAAATTTACGTTACAAATAGAGTTAATCCGCAGTATTACAGTTATTTAACAGATTTTTCGTGTAATTTCAGTAATGTCAAAAATCAATGAATGAATAATTTGACTTAAAAGTACACTCAACATCCACATTTCCGAACTTTTATGTGCCGCAGACTTCCACATTTCCGAACTCTCGTCACCTCGGGATAACCGAACTTTTTCTGGCTCATTCTAGTGCTTTTCTTTGTTTTTCGAGGTTTTTATGCAAATGTCATACATACATACATACATACATGTGTACATGTTAATAAAAGAACGTTTTTCTAAACAAAAAAAATGTCAGGTGCAAAGGAGAGAATGATGCAGGTAATTATTTTGTAATTCAAAGTAAAGGTTTGTTTTATTGAACATTTTGTTGACGTAACCTATAATAATTTAAAACTGAAATGAAAAATTATCAGAAAATATGTATTTTTAAGAAAACCGTGATACAAAAACATTATTGTACTGTTTATTTGCAGAGAAAAGAGCCTGCGAAGAGGCTAACCTTGGAGCAAAAGCTGGATTTGATAAATCACGCGAAAAATGGTGTTAAAAATGTTGATCTATGTAAGATGTACAATATTTGTAAATCGTCAGTGGCAGAAATTCTTGGAAAAAAAGAAATTTACTTTGAAAAAACTGAAAAAAAGACGAAAATTGAGTGGACGGATTGACACAATAAAGTGCACCGGTACTTATGATACGCTATTTGAAAGAAGTGTTTTTCACTGGTTTGTACAAAGAAGAACTCTTGTCTCAGGTGTGCTGCTGAGGGAGGGCGATTTCCTCTTTGCTGAATTCTGTGACAATCGAAATGTTTGATAACAATCGCATTATTGTTTTTACATTTTTTTCTCATTTCAAATTTCGCGGTTTTTTGTCGTCAACCAATCAACGACAAGTTCGGTTATGTGGAAGTACAAGTTCGGAAATATCGTGAGAAAAAGTTCGGAAATATCGTGAGTTCGGAAATTTGGAGTTCGGATATATGGACGTTGAGTGTAGTACACTCGAACCCCTCTTAATTCACCTGCCCTTAATTCACATCCTCTCTTATTTCACCACGTTTCCCCCTATTATGTCGCGAAACCGTCCCGGTTAAGTCGCCGCCTGTAAAAGTTTTAGAACTACGTTTGGAAATTAGATTCTCGCATGAATAAAATTTTTATTGAAAACAATGATTGTGTAATACATTAAATATGGACACCTAACCTTTAAAATAGGTTGTGGTGTCTTTTAAAAATATTTAACCTTTAAAATAATCATTCAAGTCGAAAATTGAACTTTTTCACGCACGACTGGGTATACTTACGTTTATTTTTTTGTTCAGTTGGCTCATTTTTGGTTATAACAAGTGCTGTGGTATTATCTCTAAATATTTCTTTTTGCAGCTAAAACACGAAAAAGTTGACGTTATGATCGCGACTAAAGCGAGACTAAATTTCGCTACTTAAGCGAGGTGATGATGCACGGATTTGGTGAATTAAGAGGGGTTCGAGTGTATTAGTAGCATAGAAAAATACTCTGCTCAAGGAATTACTACTTCCACATCCAATCTTTCCACATTTAATTAGACAAATCTTTGATTGATTCTCAGAAGAGGCTCGCCCCCATAACTTTTGTTGTTTTCAGAGATAAAATAATGTAATTTGGGTTTTAGACAATCTGCTTTTATTGACGTAGTCGGCAATTTTTATTTACTGCCGGTTTAACCGAAAAAGGCCCAAACTTCCGAATAGTTGATGGCACGTCATATTTATTTTCGCTTTTTTTGATTCTAAATGTCATTCTGAGCACAATGATACATCATTTGTCGGTTTTTAACACATCGTGTCATTTATTTTTTGCTTTACAACTTTTGGTCTAGAGTGCTTAGAGTTTATTAAAATTTTTCAGTCTGAGTCAAGTAGACTTGGAAAATTTAATTTATCTTGTTTTTGTTGACAACTTTCATGTTTCAGGCAATTAAATAGAGCGAAGATAAATTTTTCATGTTTTCTTAGTTTTTTTTTCAGATGGTAATAGATGAGATTAATCAAAAAGTGCATTTTATTACCAACTCTTTAATGCCACACACATCTGAAAATATTAACACAAAATAAAGCATGATATTAATTCACAGAAATTTGGTGGCTTTGAAAACGAAAACATTGTTGATATCAAAGTGCGTAAGTAAACCTGTCGACTGTAGTAGATAATCAAAATTGTTTTAGATTAGCAGAGATGTAGCACAAATGAGCACATTGGCATGCTTTTATTTTATAAAAAATGAATAAAGAATTATTCCAAAGCGACTACTTTCTCCAAAATATCTCCAGATGGTGACACCCAGCTGACATTATTTTATTAGACTAGCGTAGATAGGAATAAAGCAAGTTTGAGTAGGATGTAATGAGTCATCCTAAACAAAAATGGTCGTGCAAAAAATAAGTATTTCTATTCTATCTTAAATGTATAACCAAGAAGACTAGAACTAAGGAGACCGAACTCGTTCGGTATCTAGGGATCAAATCTGTCCGCCTCCAGGAGGCGCTGTAAACAGTAATGTACTCGAGTCACGTGATGAGCAGCGGTCAGCGGTCCACATGTGAATGTTTATCATAGAAACATCATCACACGGACTCTAACCTCTAATGCACACATATTAGTACAGAACCACGGTATACGTATAGATATCTGTTTATATACCGTAGCAACCAGAGTACACAACTGTTTACAGCGCCTCTGAAGGTGGACATATTCGAGCCCGTCGCGTTATACAGTGAAAAGCTGCAGTTCGGTCTCCTTAGTTCTAGACTTCTTGTGTATAACCTTATTTAATTGTCAAGGCTGTTACATTATACAATATACAGACAATATTTATTTTACAATTGCGACAATCACTTGTCAAAAGTTTGACAACAACAAAGTTTCCCTTTGAGCTTCAACATAACCGTTATTTTCATCTCTTTCATTCGTAGCCATACTTGATTGGTATGTTTTTTGGCTGGCTCTATGGGTAAAACAAAATAAGCGTTACGCTCTGATGGTCGCTCAACAAACTAATAATTGGGCCATCGTTTATTCAAACGTCTGTTTGAGTGCCATTGTATTTTGAAAATTTTCCATGTATATTTGTGTTGTACTTATTCATTAAAAAATATAATATTAACGTTATTTTGTGAGTATTATAATTATAATGAATCACTATTGTTGTGTACCCCGCTGTTCGTCCTGGATTAAGAGGAATCCCCAATTAACTTTTCATATATATCCTGAACAAGGAAAGCATCAAGTTTCCCTGGTAAATAAATTTGGTCAGAACGTATAGACAGACGCAAGGATTGGATATTGAAACTGAGTATAAGAAAGCCCGTTAGTACCTATATTTATGAGTCTTTTCTCTTAATTTTGCTGAGGAGCATTACTTTTATCGATGTAAGTTTTAGTATTTTTGAGGTTAATGTAGATATTTATAATTATTATTGTCTGTTTCAGCTAAGGATTCAAAAAAGGGGAAGATATTGAAAAAAAACTGCAGAACCTTCGAATTAATGAATTACCTGCATTCAGAACATGTTCACCCTCATATACACACTTTGAAATTACAGTGCCATCTAAATATTCCATATATTCAATCTAATGTCTGCCATTCTACTTAAAAATGTTTTCAATAAAAATATTAAACAATTTTGTAAAAAAATACATGTATACAATTCAGTATTTATTTAAATTTTTCAAAAATAAACCGATCCAACCTAAAAATGTATCTTCCATCTTCTATCGATCTAAAAATCAAAAGAACACCACTACAATTATGCCATCAACTTGTAAACAGTAAACATTGATCACAAAAAGGTATTTTTAGGCAGTAAATAATTAAATACTACACATAAATAATAAATCAAAGCGGCAACTTGAATATAAAACACATTAAAAGCAATGTAAAAACAAACGGCTAATGGCTCAATAATTAGTTCGCAATTTTTCCGTACTGGCGCTGGCACCTTAAATTCTGACGCTTATTAAAACTGAGACGTATTTACAGTCGGTAAGGTTTTGTTTTCAAAGCCACCTAATAATATTGATGCATTAAAATCAATATGGCAAAGGAGTGTTATATTTAATAGAGCTCTATCCACTGTGTAATTACTAAAATTTATGATACATATGTCTCAAATCTTACATCGTTTGCGAAGTAAAATAAAAAAAAATAAAATCTTATAATCAATTATTACATACACATATTTATTGACATAGCCGTAATTTTTTTATTCCTTCCAGTTTAAACAAAAATGGCCCAAAGTCTTTAAGGGGGCTTGATACCTTTTTGGCTTAAAAAAAACAATTTTTTTTATATATATTTTGTTAGATAAAAGGTTCAAGAATTAGTGTAAGAAGCGGCAAAGTGAAATTCGAAAAATTGACGGAGTTATGACGTATTTATGACGCGCCGTCCGAGCGGTGCTAGGACGGCGCGAAACCGGTTCCGAGAGAGCGGGCTGGTGTGAGCGTTCTTTTGTCAACCGAACCTTTACCCGAACCTTTATGAGGAAGATCCCTTTTATGGTCCCGGAATAGATGATTTTATGTAAGTATTGAGAAAACAATTTTATCGCAGTGTTTACAAAACTTTAAACGCGTTTTTTCTCGTGTGTGAAATAAAATATAATTTTGTACATTAACAGGAGTACTTTCACTTACAGAAAACCCCATCCCTCTACCTCTCTTCGTTCGCTCAAAATAATTTATCAAAAAAAAAAAACATGAAAAACGGCCGCAAAGGTATCAAGCCCCCTTAATGGCACGTCATGTTTATTATAACATGTTTTGATTTAAAACTTCATTCTGACCAGAATGATACTTTTCTTGCCCATCTGTCACTTGTTTTCACAAACTTTTAACACCACACAATTAACAAATAAATGGTAACAAAAAACAATTTTCTTGTATTTTTCAATTTTATTATATTCTGTTTGTATTTCTTACAAGTAGTTAATTATTAATATATTAATAACAATGTCCTTCATTAATAATTACAAGTCCATATACAGTTTTAAATTACATTAGCAGAAAATAATGGAAATACATTAAATAGTATTACAATAATAATTAAACGAAAGCCATATTTTAGCATATAATAAAATATTCCCAAAACCGAATCCAAAAATATCACAGCTAAATTACTAATTATTTACAATGTACATATCGGAAAAATCAAGTGGCTGTTATTTACACATACGCATTATTTTAAAGCTGTTTTAGAACAAAGGACGGCTTCAAACTTCGCTAAGAACGCAATCCCATTCCATTTATCATTATATTAGCTAACGCGTTCCTCCTCTTCCTCCAAGCACCCATTCCTTGCGCGTAAAACTGAATTTGTTTGTACCATGTTTGCGTTTGTTCTTCATCTTCGGCCTGAAAATTAAAAAAAAAAAAACTATATAATCATGCTACTGAAATTAACATTACGTCTCTAAAAATTAATATTAGAAGAGACGTGACAAAAAATTAAGAAAAACATATGGACTCGAAACGCTAGGCAAAGTGCAAAAGTTGGGCAAGTAGATACCACGATTATTAAGCAAAGACAATCACCAGCATCGGAGTAACATTCGCACACAACTTCTCTCCCGCAGATGTCGTTTTGACTGATTGAACAAATCACAGCCGTAAGCACCAGTGGGTGGACGCAAATGCTCCAACACAATCGGTACCTAAACCTGACGTCCACCCGAGAAAGGCGATGTTGTCAATTTGGTGGGGCTTTTGCGGCGTATATCACTGGGAATTCTTGGAGGACAATACGTCCCGTACGCTGTCTATTGTGCTCATCTCCACAATTTGGCCGGCCAGCTTGATCTTATGAGCCGGGGCTGGACAAAGTTATACTACTGCACGATAATGCGCGTCCCCATGTAGCAAAACAGACACGCCTTGAACTCTTGCAGTGAGGTTTTGAACTTCTGCCCCATCCACCGTATTCACCAGACCTTTCCCTCACTGACTACAATTTGTTCTGTACCCCCAGCAAACATTTAATTAATGAATCATTTGACGATCGTCACCATCTACAAATACATCTATGTCATACACATTTTTTTTTGCTTCACAACCGCCTAAGTTCTGGGAACGTCTTATCCGCAGTCTGCCTACTCGTTGGCGACAAGTTGTAGAGTTGGATGGCGCTTACATTCTAAATTACATTCCTCCTGTTTATAAAATAAATAATTGTATTTGAACATATCAGCACGGCTTAATACTTTTCAACCAACCGGATACAAATAGTTTATATTGAATATAAGTACTTTGCTGTCCACAAAACGTTCCCTTCTTTTTTCATAACAAGTGTCCTCAAAGATTCGGATTTTTGTTAAATACCTGTCTACTACATGAATTAAAATGATGTGGTACTAAACAGCCTTATTATTCACATCAATATGTTACCTACAAACTTAAAACTTTTTTTTATAAAAAATATTATTTGTTTATTAATCAACATCAAGCTCGAATATCTTTAGTACGATTACATACTACAAGCTTGATAATCTGAATGCTTGATAGTGTATCTGAATGTTCATTACTCCGACATTTTATAAAAATCTAGATAGGCTCGACAATCCAACAAGGTCTCTGTAATAATTTGATATGAGGAATTGTAGAATTTCACAGAACTTCTTTAGATGCATAACTGTATCTTTCGAATAAATCAATATTTGAATAACCTCACCTCTTTTTTAACTAGTATAGCGAACTCTTGACAAAATTATTTTATTCAAAATCATTTTCCAGTAATTCGACAATTTCAGTAATCCGACAACAGGCCAGCCCCAAGAGTGTTAAATTATCAAACGTGTATTGTAATTTAAATTTATAAACAAATGTACTACAAATTTTACCTTCATAAAATAATTATTCTATAGTCTACATTTGCTATGTAAATTTTCATGTATGTATCTATGTTACAAATACCATCCATATCATTACCCAACTATTACACATGATCTAAAAAAAATGTTGGTTAAGCGAGAGCTGTGAGTATGGTTTTCCAATTCAAATAGATCTCCTAAACACGAATCTGAGCTTAGTCTAACCGTATCGCCTCTATTTCCCCTGAGAGAAATCCATAAAAAAACGCCATGGCATGCCAACCCGGCCACCTATAACCTCAAAACATCATGTCTCTATAACCTGGGGTGTGCGGGTATAATAACCACAATAATCTGAATAAATCTAGATCTTATACATTAAATTAGCAGAACTACAACTTATACATTAGACTGTTAAACGCCCATACCCCTATAACTCTTCAAGGAAGAGGAAGACATAGTTCTCTCAATTGATAATTCAAAAAATAAAATCACTAGTGGTCCTGATCAGTGTTCTAATTGTTAATAAAATTGGGAAGATACAGATTTTCATCATCATTAATTCATTTACTATCATCCGATTTATCTAATCGTTCACATGTTATTTTCAACAGCTTTAAATCTTACATTTATTCAGCAACTTCAGGAGTTCCACAGGGCTCTAATTTAGGACCACTGCTATTTTCTCTGTTTATAAATGACCTCAATAGTCAAATCAATTGTCACAAACTGTTTTTTTGCCGAGACATGAAAATATTTTCAGCGGTTAACTCTACCGATGACTGTAATTCATTACAGTTAGATCTTAACAACTAAGGTCAATGGTGTTCAAACTCAATGAATCTTAATATCCCCAAATGCAAAACTGTCACTTTTCTAGAGAAATTAAAAAAAACGGACGTTTTAACATGCGTCGACGCTGTTAAAGATCTGGGGATGAACTTCGACAGTAAATTAAATTAATTTCTCGTTGCATATTGAGTTATCTAGTTCATCCTTAATGGCAATGCTAAAGTTCTAAAACTATGTCAGGATGATTGAATGGATGGGTTGGATTTAAAGAAATTTTAAAAAATTTATGTTTTTCGTTTGGATGGAAAATGTCATCCAAGAGGATGTGACAATACCAACCTGTTAGTTAGATGCTACATGAACTCACTTAACTTTAGAAGGAATTTTTACAGCATTAAGTTTTTCTTATTTTATTATACAGCAGTACCGAATGTCCCTCTATACATACTAATCAAAATAAATTTTCTGGCACCAAGGCTCAATAATAGCACGACTTATACATTCCATAATCCTGAAGCCAACACTAACGTTCTAGTTAGGTATCCTATATTTACGATGTGTTCGAATTATAATTCCATATGCCAAGTATGTGACTTCCGGTAATCCGGCGGATCCGGCATCATAAGACATCTATCGAATCCGGTACCAATTTGCCGGATCCGGTCACCGGATCCGGTAAATTAAAAAAATACATGAAACATGAATTTGTTGACAATAAAACCGACTAGTGTACGAGTAGAAGCAGAAAGTGCCTTCTCAGACGCTGGTTACATTTGTAGCTCTGTAAGAAGTCGACTGGAAGATGATAAAATTAACACTATTTGTTTTCTAAGATAATTTTTTCAAAACCAAGTAATTTTTTTTATGATTGTTTTACTTAAAATAATAATTTAACGTATGTTAAAAAAAGAAGTTTATTCACTCATTATTGTGACAATTGTGCCATTGATTAAACAGATTTTTGGTGACTGTCATAATCATAAGAATGAAACTGCCTAGCGTCCCTAAATTACCGAATTATTATGATCTAAGTTGATAAGCTTGATTTTAGTTAGAATTAATATACGTTACTTATAACGAGCCATCCAAAAAAAGTCATCAAAGTTGGACGAGCAAAAAAAGACGTATTTCTGTTACATTACGTGACAGTCATTAGTTTTTTTACAATTCTGACAGTTACTTGTCAAATGGTTGACAACAACAGTTTCATTTTGATCCTCAACATAACCGCTATTTCCATTTCTCTCGTTCAGAGCCAGATTTGACGACGTGTTTTTTTTATGGATTCATAATGCAATGTAAGTTACATTACAAGATATCACTGATGTTATTTGTGAAATTTAGTAAGTGAAACTGAACTTAACCGCCCGTCATTTCTAATTATTACTAAACTAATATAACAATTACAACCTAACTAGTTACACTATATCTACTAAATTTTTATTGCTGATTCATACGTAAATGTTGATTAATTATAACAGTGTAAATAAAGTTGATGTCATAAGAAATAAACGTTTTTTTTATATATACTTTGTAATATATTCACTTCAGGATCATCTTTTATACAGTTGATTTTGGAATGAAAAAACAAAATGGTTTTGATGGAACCAATACGGCCGGATCCGGCGGGATCCGGCCGGATCGATGGAAATTCGGCCGGATCCGCCCGGATTGAAATTGGTGCCGGATTGCAATCCCTATATGTGACAGCTAAATCATCTTATGATGGTTTACTTCGTTTGATTCATTAACTGATTAGTTTCGTCTTGATTTGTCCTATTAATACTTTGAATGCAGTTATGCAAGTACACTTTAAGAATGTTTCTACTTTAAAAATAATTAAATAAAATTATAGACATTTATTTTAAAAAATTACCTTACCTTAAAAATAAACGTGTCCTTTCCTAACAGTTCTTGCACCTCAAAGTAGCTCTGCCAAGCTGGATCCGCGGCGATGACGCATCTGTCCAGATACAGGGGATCCCTCAGAAGAGAATATCGACCATTTTTATCTCTAACCAACAATAGAGCTGCTTCTCTGACACAATGACGGGCAAAGATCAGCTCGTTTCCTTCAGTTCGATCCCCGGATTTAGAAGGAGACTAGAGAAAAGAAAAATTGACAATTCTGTTATGGTTCCAATAAAAAAATAAAAATACTACCAGAATGGTTATTAAAAGCGAATTAATCCAGGGTGGCTGGTTATTATGGCTGGCTATAATAAAACGTATATCTTCGAGAACGTATTAGTAGGAGCCCAATTGTAATAATTAGTTTAGCAAAATATGCATTATAACAAGCCATCTAACAAAAAAAATCACAGCTGGCAGAGCAAAAAAAGACGTATTTCTATTCTTAATCTTAAATGTATAACATTATTTAACTGTCAAGGCTGTCGCACTATGTGATAGCCATTATTTATTTTACATTTTGTCACAGTCACTTGTCAAAAGTTTGACAACAACGAAGTTTCGCTTTGAGCTTCCACATAACCGCTATTTCCTTCTCTTTCCTTCATAGCCAGATTTCATGAGGTTTGTTGTTTTGGATAGCTCGTTACAAAAGTCGTCAGTTTTCAAAATCATGTCCGTTTTGTCTTTTCGGAATCATTGTCTAACTAAGATTTAAATTTAAAGGAAATATTAAAACTGTTTCTTAGTATTTCAGATTATCTTGCTGTATCACACATTGACACACAATATGTAAAAAAAATTTCGATGAAATAAAATGAAAAAAGATATTTCGATGAGATAAAAATTCAAAACAACAATATTCCATGACCGTTAAAAAATTTCCACCAAATGCAAAAAAGTTTGTCAATTTTTTTTTTGAAAATATGTAAACGAAAACACAAGTGATTTGTGCTTGTGTGGAGAGTGAATATGTGCACATATCTGTTTGGCCAACACATCTACATAATTTATGCTTTAGGTGTGTCCTAAGTTATTCTCAGACATTGTAAAGGCCCAGTCAATTGATTAGTTATTTTCTACTTTCCATTTCATATACAGCAAAGTGCAGTGCAGAATTCTTGCAACACCTAGTTTTTTGGTTTGTTTACAAAATGTTTGTGTATCGTCAGATGGTAGATAACATAGTCCTCTTACAAACTGCCATTGTTTTGTTTTATCTAAATTATATGTAAAAACGTATAGTTTCAAAATCATTTTTTGAAAACCATGTCCAAATATGTATTTTCATAGTAATTCACACTCATTTTTATTTTAAGGCTTTTACAACTCTTTTATTTAGAACGTATTGTGACTATTGGTCATGGCTTTATTAAAAAAGTACGGATATTTTTAGATGCAACTTGTTACTGCTTATTTAAATTAAGTTATGTAATTTAGTACCAAAGAAACACAGGATGTTTTGAAACATATCTGCGATTACCACTGTTGATATATTGAATCTGAGATATAAACTCTTTTGAACAATGGATAACTTATTTGTGCTCAACATAATGCGCATTAGTACTAGTATTAGTATTAGCAAAGTTTACAGAATTATTCTGTAAACTTTGGTATTAGTAGAAAAAGTAATAATTGTTTTCACAATTGATCACTAACAAACAATATTGCTTTTCTAGTTGTGTCTGTTGCATTAATACTATATTTAATATTGTTTTGTACATAATAGAACACCTATAAAACGATTTTATACGCATAATTTGGTTGATGTTGTTATAGTGGAAGATATGGATAGGGGTTGAGAGCCAGACGTTAAAGTAGATGCAGTTAAAATTAATAGTAATAGTAATAGTGATAGTAATATCAATAGTAATAGTAAAAAGAAAGAATTCCAAGAGAAATATAAGAACCGCGTGACAAAGTTGCTGAATACGCTTTTATCTGGAGGCAATCTTATCAAAGCCATCAACTCGTGGGCAGTTCCAGTGCTGACTTACTCTTGAATTACTCGGAATTGGTAAGTGGTCCGTTACTGATCTCGACGAGCGCAATCGACTTGCCAGGAGGCTCCTAACTAAATTGAGACACTTACACACTAACTCTTCAGTAATAATACTTTTCTTGCCTTGAAGACGAGGTGGGACAGGCATACTAAACATAAAATATCAGTGCCTTAACCAAGAAACTTCCTTAAGAAGAAAACTGCTAACCACAGGGATAACCGTTGATAACAGCAGTAGCAAGAGAGGACGCTGGATACACGCCTTTGAGCCTAGGATGTGAACTTCTTCCGGTCGGCATACCAACAGAAGAGGAGCTCCATACACAGTGGATGGAACATGCTTTACAGGGCCGTTTTCCAAAAATGCTACAGCCAGACATCGATAAAGATAATTCATTAAAATGGATTACCGATGGCTATCTGTACCCCGAAACCGAAGGCTTCTTGACTGCCATTCAGGACGGGGTTATAAAAACAAGAAACTACCAGAAGCATATCCTGAGAGACAATGTCGAAGACCTATGTAGGAAATGTGCATCTGCATGCGAAATTATAGAACACATAATAGGTGGGTGTCCCGCGCTAGCAGAGTCAGCATATCTCGACAGGCACAACCAACTTGCGAAGATGGTCCACCAACAACTGGCACTCAAGTATGGCCTGTTAGCAACGACTCCGCCATACTACAAATAGACCCTGGAAGCTGTACTGGAATCTGAAGTAGCAGTAATGTATTGGGATAGGCTAATCATCACCGACCGAACAGTGGACTTCAACCGACCAGATATTGTGCTGATCAACAAGGAACAATGAAGAGGGATCATCATAGACATTGCAGTACCACTTACCCACAACATTCAGAAGACTTAACGGGAGAAGATCGCGAAATACGAAAATCAATCGAGCTGAAGTGCCTATGAAACTGGAGAAAGTGGAGACATACGCCCTAGTAATATCGGCAGAGGGAGTGATGACGACGAGATTCGCCAAGAACATCGCGGTATTAGGATTATATCTTTTAGTACCATTAGAAATGACCAGAAGGCAATATTATTACAAACATGTCATATTGTAAGAAAGGTTTTGGAATAGGATAAATTTCCTCCCCTCGCCTGAGTCTAATTTCTGCTGGAGGCGGGGATGAGATATCAAGCCACCATTGTCTGCAGCAGGAATGGGTGAATGTTTCCCGGCGTTTATGCTGAGAAGTGTGACTATAAAATCGGCGAAATAATAGTAATAGTAATAGTAATAGTAATAGTAATAGTAATAGTAATAGTAATAGTAATAGTAATAGTAATAGTAATAGTAATGGTGGGTTCATGCAGAAATTTTTAGTAATAAGAATAAGAATAGTAATAAGCATAAAGTTAAACCTTCGTTTTATAATGACCCAGTTCATGCAGTAAACATAATTTTTAGTAATAATTTTAAAAATAAGGATTTGCTGCATGAACTGGGTATTATAAAACGAAGGTTTAACTTTTATGCTTATTACTATTCTTATTCTTATTACTAAAAATTTCTGCATGAACCCACCATAATAGTAATAGTAATAGTAATAGTAATAGTAATAGTAATAGTAATAGTAATAGTAATAGTAATAGTAATAGTAATAGTAATAGTAATAGTAACAATAGTTAAATTAAAAAAATGTACCACTGTTAAAAAATTTAGTTGATACACCTACATACGTTTCTCAGTATACTTACTTTTCCATTTATCACCAGTAATGCATTCACTGGTGTCAGCTTGATGGTCCTGCCCTTTCTCCAGTTATTATCTGTGGGCTGAGTGAATAGCAGCTTTCCTTCTAAGGCAAATTTGGCCTCCTCGTGATTCCATTCCAGTACGTCAACGGCGATTTTTCTCAGCTTAATGTTAACCAAATCCATCTCTGTACTCGATCTCCTGCCAGAACTACTACCAATTCTTCTCCACAACTTGCTGGGCACGTCTTTAGTTTCGGAATTCATGTGATTGAGGTGTAGTTCGATTTTATGTTGTGCTTCTTTGAGTTGTTCCCTCGTGTCATGGTGAGGAGGAGTAACTTTGTAAAGACGGGCAAGCAATAAGGGATACTTGGTTACTCGCTGAACAGGTACCATAAGGAACGAGTTGAGATTCATCCGCCTCAACATCGTGTTTTCCATTTGGGAAACTCTCAAGAATATCCGAAGTAGCTCCTTTTCTTTCTCTAAGCTAGCTAGCAGTAAACTCGCCGATCCTTGTCGAACACAATAGGTCTCGAAGGCATGAAGCATCGGTGCCGCGTCTAAAAACAATTTGCCTATATTTACAGTTAGTAAGTCATCATCTCCTTGTTCTAAGGCGATTTCAACAGCATCACGTAACCTTTCTGCGAGAGCCTGACTATTTTCTAATAATTCTTCAACGTTTAAGAATATTGCAGATAGTTGCTCAGGAGTCAGAAGTCCTGCAACTAGCATGGGCTGATAAAACTCCTCTAGAATAATTTGCAGATCTCTGCTGTACTTTTCTTCGGTTTCTACGATTTCAGTAATTATTTCTTTGCGCTCAGTGCGTTTCTTTATACATTTTCTGCAAATCAGAGGTTCGTTTTCGACTTTGGACTCTAACAAGAAATCGCAGTCTTCACACGAAACAGTGATTTCTTGTTTAGATCTGTATTTGCTCAACGAACTTTTGCTAGTTTCAGACCCGACGCCCGAATCATTTCTTTCGACCTCTGCTGCTTTTTGGAATGTTGCTTTATCATCTATTAAAGCTCCAGATATTATCAACGAATTGTCTTCGCTTGAATCACTAACTGTGCTCATTTGAGATGCTCTATTGTAAGCTTCTTTGGTATCTTCTTCAGTTATACTTGAATTGTTACCGAAATTGTAATTGTAACTGTCTTCTTGTACTATACCCCTTTCTTTAGCATCCACCAGATAACTAAGAATATCATATTTTGACGCACCCTCAAAGATTGACCTAAAACGGAACAGTGTCATTGCTTAATTTTACTAAACTAAGTAGGCTTCCAACTTACCTCGTTGTAAATTCTTTGTCCAAATTTAAATCATCTAACAGACTGGACGGTGGCGGATTAGCTGGCAATGGCGGCGGTATTTCAATTTCTTCATAAATGGGATCATTATTTACTTTAATGCTTTCGTAGTGGTGGTCCTCGTTTTCTGATAACTCGACAACTGCTGCATCTGCAAGTAACTCATAAAATTTGGTCCTGTTCGATAATTCATCTTCAGTCACTGAGCTACGGTTACTGTGGTCTGTGTAACAGTCTGAGCCAGGATCCATGAACTCGTACTGTGTAGAGGAGCTATGTTCTGAAGACGCATCATCGCCGATCGGTTCATAGTTTCTTAGTCGTAGGAAAGATTCTTCAGGAGAACTGGTGGCGTTGTTCATATTTACGAGAGGAGACTCGAGAAGAGATTTCTCTGTTAATTTGGACACTTTGTGGTTAAATAATTTTTTATTACGTGGTCTCCTAGGCATATCTGATTTACCACAGACATGAGGGACTAAGTTACGCCGTATTGCTTCTACTGGGTCTCTTAATAATTCTTTCAACATATCTGATGACGGAATATTACTTTCATCGAAGTTCTCTATGGGATTATTATTGACTTCATCACTTTCATCATTTCTCAGTCGATTTTTATATAAACTGCAACTTTCATAGTCTTTGGTAACTACAGTTTTATCTTTACTCACAACGATCTCTTTACTGGCAGTCGTGAGCTCAGTTTCACCCAGTAAAGCATTGGAATTTTTGTTAGAGTTTGGAATTAGATTCATTATCATTTGATATAAAAGTGCCAGTGATGTAAACGGTACTGCTTTTTTTACTATTTTGTACTGGAAAAACTTCAGCTATGGAATCTTTTACTACTACAGAGGATTGATAGAGTGGAACGTTATCGTTTACATTAACAGTGGAGTAGCAGTCGTCTCCATTTATCAGAATAGACGTTTTTCTTTGAGAATTTTCTGAAATGGAAACAGTATGCACATTTGCAACACTTGAGAATTCGTTTTTAATTTGTAATTTGTGCACGGGTGGTGATCCATTTATTAGAACGATAGTTTTGTTGGTATACTCAGCTGGTGGGGAATCGATTCGAACTGTGTGTATCGATGGTGACCTAATGATGTTTATCTGCGGCTGTTTGTTATTACTTCTCTTTCTAGGAGGAGCACAAGGTGGAGTAAGATCAGGAGGAACTTCATTTGCAGGTTTATTGGTGTCTTGGCACTGATCTAATTTTCGCAAATTATTATTTTCTTGTAAAATTTCTGAATATTCTATATCTTCCTCTGAAGAACTAGATGAACTCATACTTGTATCAGATGTTCTTGTGTCGGAAGAAATAACATCAAACGTTTTTGTATCTGTCTCTTCAGATAATTTATCGTTTGTGCAATCTGTCTTTGCGTTATCTTCAGCCAAGGTATCTCCTTCGACATCGTTCTCGATATTTTCATTTTGGGACATATTTTTCTGGTTGTCAACGATGTTATCATCCGGCGGTGGAGGAGGCGGTGTATTTGGGCGAGGTTTAGTTGGACTAATTTTTCTAGTTCTGGATGTTATTCCGTCTAAGCGCTCCAGGTCCTTGTCTTGAAAATTGATTCTTGAGTCTGCCCGTTTTTTACGTTGTCGAATAGCCATCGTGTCGTGGAATAAAATCTTTTTTTGTTCTTGGGACAATCTATCGCTGTGCGTTCTACGTAGTGTACAGATGTCATCTTTTTTCACGCCATCTGAAACATATTGATATATACATACAGGGTGTCCCCGGATTGAGTTATCTATAGGTGAAATGGATAAAAAATTTAATTTTTTCGACAAAAAGTCATTCTTCATAAAAAGTTTTGCTTGTCTTGAAACGTCCAGAAAGTTTGTTGTTTGTTCAATGTGACATACCGGGTGTTCAAAAATAACAAAAATTGAATAATAACGAAGAGTAATGTACCTTAAATATTAACGCTATGTAAAAAAGTTATTAAGAAAAATAGTTTGAAATTAAAATTTAATTTCTCAATTTAATACTCAAATATGAAAGCAGAGCCTACTAGTCAATATTTAGTATTTTGAAGTATTGCCATTTTCCTTTAAAAAAATTATGTTTACTAAAGGCGCAGACATAATGAGAAATCATAAACCCCAAAAATATTATTTAAACATTTATTTTGAAAAAACAGCACGTCCAGATAATCATTTAGTCAATCAACACTGTAGTTAATAGGTTGTCTTTACACTATTTTTTCTCAAAGTCCCTAATTAGAATATTTGAAAATTCTAGTAAGCCATCAATAAGACAATTGTTATTGTTTGACATTGTGTTATTGATTTTTTAATTCCAAATAATGCTTACTTTACAACATACAATTTATCTTATTAAATGTTATGGTATCGGTAATACATATTTCTTATCGTCATGCAATTTAATTGTTCATGAAAAATATCCAGAAGTCGAAATTAGCTGTCAAAGTTTGAAGAAGTTACTACGAAAATTTGATTTAACAGGTGATGTAAAAATGTGGAAAAAAATAAAAAATGTCCATGATGACGATGATGCAGCCACAATTCTAGTTTTAAATTCAGTCGAAGAAAATCCAAAACTATCACTAAGAAAGAGATCTGCACAAATTGATATTAGCAAGACACACATTCAAAGGATTTTGGCCGAAAATAAGTTTAAGGCTTTCAAACCGAAAATAATACACACGTTGGAAGTTGGTGATGATGCACGTCGATTGTATTTCTGTTTAGAAATAGGAGCGAGGCTTACTGTAGATATGCATTTTCACAAGAGTATAATTTTTCCGATGAAAGAACGTTTTCGACCAACGGGGTGGTAACGTCGCAGAATTGTCGTTTTTGGGCACAAGAAAATCCGTCTTTTTCAGTTACTTCTAAAAGTCAGAATTTCAAAAAAGTGAATGTTTGGTGTGCAATTACTTTCAATCGAATAATTGATCCGTATTTTTTAGAAGAAAATTTAAATCAAAATTCATACTTGGCGATGCTAAACATATTTTTCTGGCCAGAATTAAACGAAGAGAATTGAGAATATAGAAAAAAAGCGTATTTTCAACAGGACGGATGTCTCGCCCATTTAACAATTCAGGTATGCAGTTGGCTTAACAAACAATTTGGAGAGAAGTGGATCGGAAGATAATGGACATATTTGTTGGCTAGTAAGGTCCCGTGACTTGTCGCCACTTGACTTTTTCCTTTGGGGATTTTTGAAGGAAATAGTTTATAGACAGCCGATAAAAACACAATATTGATTTACTCAAGACTTCATCAATTCATTCAAACAGTGGCCCAAGTAAATCAAGAAATGATCCACTCAACATACACATCTTTTAGAACGAGAATGGTGAGGTGTGTTGAACTTGGAGGCCTGCATGTAGAATAGTTATGGTGCGTGAATAATAATTTTGCTGTTTTCTCAAAATAATTGTTAAATTTGTTTATTAAATCATAATTTCTTCAAAATAAATGTTTAAATATTATTTTTTGGGGTTTACGATTTCTTATTATGTCTGCACCTTTAGTAAACATAATTTTTTTAAAGGAAAATGGCTATACTTCAAACGTGATAAAAATTGATATACTTCAAACGTGATGAAAAATGATAAAAATTGCGGAATCTTTTCAAAACACTTAATATTGACTAGTAGGCCATGCTTTGATATTTGAGTATTATTTAATTGCAAACAATTTTTCTTACTAACTGTTTTTTACGTAGCGTTAATATTTAAGGTACTTTACTCTTCATTAGTATTTAATTTTTGCTAGTTTTGAACACCCTGTATGTTAAATTGAACAATCAACAAACTTTCTGGACGTTTCAAGACAAGCAAAACTTTTTATGAAGAATAACTTTCTGTTGAAAAATTAAATTTTTTGTCAATTTCACCTATAGGTACCTCAATCCCGGGACACCCTGTATACTATTACGAGAATATATTTGACATTTTATTTTTTTTGTTTCCATTGATAACTAACTTTTAATAACTCTGTACATAAATGTACATAACTAATAAAAATAATGTGTTGTAGTTATTTGTTTTTCTTGGCAATTCTTGTAGAGCCTGACACTTCCAATTAAATTATTGAAATATTAAACAGTTCGCAAACTTTTGATTGTAATGTTAATAAAGGGTACATTTTAAGAGTATAAGTACAGTAAAGGGTACAATTTAACAGTTTAAAGGGTACACTCAAATTAGGGAATGATCTTTTGCGGAACAGCAAAAAATATGCAGGGTTTCATTTGAAAAAAAAAAATGATTAGTTGCGTTTTGTGACTTTTCGATATCCAATTATTGTTAATTTAGAAATTCAGTTATTGTTAATCTTAAGTTATCTCCAATAATAAACTCTGTAGATAGTTGTCAAAGTTGGGAAAACCTTGTACTTACTGAGTGGTATACCAATTTAACCTCACACTTCCGATTATGAGATATTTTTGAGCTAGAACGAAATATAGAGAGTGTTGTTAAAACGATATTTCCAGAAAACTTATTCTTGGAAAATATTGAAGTCAAAGTTTAGTCATAAATCAGTTTTTTGGGGAATATATTTTTAACAATATAATAATAATTCCGAATTCAGATTCCTTAAAAAAAATTCTGCGTAACTTCAGAGCACAAATTTTTCTCTCTAACTCAAAAATAACCCAAAATATCAAAGATGTGCTGTCCATTGGGACAGCAATCAATTTATAGACCACTTCAGATGCATCACAAAGAATTATTAGTCCACAAAAATTATTCAAGTAACAAGTGAAAATATTGTTTTTTTACATAGTTTGTGACGTAACTTACTAAAATTTCATTTCATTTATTAAAATGTGTAATTAACAAGATTGCTATTGTTATACACAGGGTGATTGATCGATACCATTCATTAAAAGTACTAGACCTTGTACAAGAGACTTATTTTTGAAAATTTGGACTTAAACAACATAGTCCTATGGCGAACTTGATGAAATTATTTTCAAGATGGCTTCACTTCCGATTATACCAGAAGATGACATCAATTGGTAGAACCCTAAAGCTATAGAATAATGCTTTTATTATTTATCAGGTATGTACAGGGTGTTTATAATAGAACTATAGTTAGAATATAACTATCAGTTAACTTCAAACCATCCAAACACAAATTTTGTATATAGAATGATATTTTACTTCACATTTTAATGAGGAATTCTATATTAGCATTCTTCCATCTATATTAGCATTCCTTATACCTATACATAATAGTAAATTAGTTATTTAGCGTTTTTTTCTAATTGCCTATAACTTATTAGAAAATTATTAGTTATTATTAAAAAAAATACCGATAATTTTTACCGATTTTATCTTAACAATCTTTATTTTTATCTTAACAAATGCAACAAGTGAGTGAATCACATTCTCAAAAGTGGGCACAGCCTAACATTATGTCACAGAAGCCATTATCCAATAATAATATTATTGTTAATCATAACCACACCTATTCATATTATATATTCTATGACTGGGTAAAATAAAATTTTCCCACTGATATCGATGAAATTCATGTATGAGTAAGTATAACAAAAAAATATATAGTTTTTAAATTTTAACGTTTTAAATTATAGATAATGTAATGTATCTGAAAAGTTCACAGTCATACCACCACTGTCGTTTTGTTCCAAGCATCTTAAGTGTATAATAAATTAATATTAATATTTGAATAATCTTGATTTTTTATGCTGACGAACACAGAAAGAACACTATAATACAACTCAATTGACTCGAAGATGACATAAATTATACCACTGCTTAAAAAACAGTAACAGTAACATTAGCACTATCATTTCCATGGCATACTACAAATCCATGGCATACTAAGTACATATCAGATCATAAATTTAAGATATAATTGAAATACTGACGTATTTTTTACTGAGCCAAAAGAGTTTAGGGTTCTGCCAACGATAGTGCTAGTACCGATACTTAATTTATTAATAACTTAATGACCATTGCACATAGATTCAAATGGTATGGCGCTAATGAGCAAAATTTAAAAAAAAACGGAAATAACTCAAAAACGATAAAATATAGGTATAGGAAAATATCATGAAAATCGATCTAAAATAACATGTAGAATCTAAGTACCTATGCAATAAAAAAAAGTACGATTTCGTTTGAAATAAGGAAGTTGATGCCTATTCCCAGTACTACTGAAGTGCAGGCATCTTCAAAATAATTTCATTAAGTCCGCCATAGGCCTATTAGCTTCAGTCAATTTTTTTAAAAATCAGTTTTTTTCACAAGCCCTAATACTTTAAACGTGACAATACCCGGATTAATCGTTCAGAAATACGAGCTGACGCTTCAAAGGAGGCCAGAACCGCTCGATTGAAAGAAATAAGTTAAGAAAAATGCGTTTTTTAAAGTAGAGGAAGGCCCAATGTATGGAGCAGGAATCGCAGATTGAAAAAATGTAAGTATAAAGTACCATTGCATGGCTTAGACTGCGCGTAACTTTACCCGAAACTTTAAACACGTTCTTCTCGAAACTACTTTTTTCTAGTAGTTTTTCTAGTTTCTAGTTTCTGTCATGATATCTCAAGTTCTACTGAACCAATGTACTTGAATTTAGTGTGAGTCTTTTCTATAAATTACTCTATCGCACTAACTGAAACTATAACAAAATAATAATTTTTACTATTTTTAAAAAATTCGGAAAAGTCAAAAAAACTGGTAAAAAACGTCTTTTTATTTCACGGTCGCTATTTTGCGAAAAAAAAATTGACTTCTTCAGAGCTTGGACTATCGCAGTATTTTTTTGGATTAGGAATTATTTTTTTTTATTTCGTATTACTAGGAGGGTTACAATCATGACAATCAGGGCACGCCATTTTTTTGACATCCTCCGCTTTATCAGCCTGTACCTAACTTTTTGAATTTTTAATTTTTTCACTTGATTTTTTTTTATGTATTCTTCAAACACTAATAAATATCTGGTAAGATAATGGCTAATAAAAATATTGTTTGTTTTTTCTTTATTGCATCTGAAAAAATACCTAAAATTCATACCTCTAGACTAGAATACCCCCTTAATAAATGAGTAATTTCGATCAATCAATCTGTATTTTTCGAAACCCAAAACTTCGATTCTAATATCTCTAGGGCCGGTACTTTTACTCCCGGTTAAGGCTGGATTAAGTAACCAGATGCTAAGACTGAAACTGTGTATGTGTCTAATGTATAATGTCTGTATACATTTTCACAATCTCAGCATTTGGTTTAGAATGAAGATATGGGTATTTTTTTAATAATAACGATCGAAAATAAAGATGAATATATGAAAAAACATAATAGTTAAAAAATAATAAGAAATAATAAAAAAATTAAAAAAAAAACAAAATAATACTATTAAATATAGGTATAGAAAATACTAATATAGATAATACTAATATAGAGAATGTAGAATTTAGTTCCTCATTAAAAATATAATATGGGTCATTATCATTATACATAATTTGTGTTTAGATGGTTTGAGGTTGCGCTAAATGATAGTTCTATTTTAAACACCCTGTACATAACTGAGAGATAAGTATTATTGTATAGTTTTAGGGTTTTACCAACCACAGTGCTACGTTGGTTAATTTTCTATAATAACCACTACAGATAGTTTCAAATGTAATGGCATTATTGAACAAAATTTCAAAAAACCGTACATAACTCAAGAGCGGTAAAATATAGGGGTATAGGTAAATCCCATGAAAATCTACCTAAAATAACGTGCAGAATCCAAATATGCAATAAAAAAGGTAGGTACCATTCCATTTGAAGTAAGGGAAGTTGATTCCAACTTCCTGTATAACCGGAGGTGAAGCCATCTTGAAAATAATTTAGTCAAGTTCGTCATAGGCCTATCTTGTTTAAGTCCAAATTTTCAAAAATAAATCTCTTGTACAAGTCCTAGTACTTTTAACGAATGGTATCGATCAATCACCCTGTGAATAATAATATAAATCTTATTAATTACACATTTTAATAAATGAAATTAAATATTATTAAGTTATGTCACAAAACTATGTAAAAAAACAATATTTTTCCTTGTTAACTCGTTTCGGCCGAAAACGCCACTCCCGGTACATCGCTTTTCAGCGCTTCATAACATAACTAATACTATTTGCGACAGAAAAAATTTGATAGGGACATATTTTTGAAGCTTAAGACGTGCCCTTTCCGATTGTGTCCATGAAATTCCTCCAAAAAAATTATTAATTATGAAAAAAATCATTTTAAAAAAACACGATTTTTTGGATATTTTTTTAATCAAATTTTCAAGGGGTTTCCGGTCTGTAATGGACCTAGAACCTCACTAACTGGTGAAATAAATGTTTGAACTTTAAGTATACGTGGTTTAAAGATCTGTTTTTTTGCCTCATGTGTTAAAATGGCGCCTGAACTGCAACATTTTTTGCATAAAAATTCAATATTTTTTTATTGGAAAATGGTACACTTTTACAAAAAATTGTCAAGAATAAAAAAATACTTAAAACCACTCAATGAATGCACTTGGATTTTTGCAGTCAATTTTTGCAAAATTAAAAAAATTGCTTAAAAAATTATGAAAAAAATCCAGTGAATTCTTTGAATGATTTTTAAAAAATTCTTGACAATTTGTAGTAAAAATGCATTGTTTTCGAGAAAAAAATCTAAAAATCAAATTAGTAACGAAATTTATTTTTTTTTTCTCGAAAACATTGCATTTTTACAAAAATTGTCAAGAATAAAAAGTTCTTAAAATTATCCAAAGAATACACAGAAAACAAAAAATTTGGAAAAAATTCGAGTTATTTGTTATTATAAAATTGCAGCAATATTTTTTTTCAATCTGATTTTAGGTATAATTCATGCGTCATAGTGTTTTACAACTCCTGAATAAATTTCAAGTTGATATCTTTCGCGGTTCTCGAGGTACCGTGGTAAAATCATAAAAAAATGTAGTTTCGAGAAAATCGCATTCAAAGTTTCGGTACAATATTTATTTTGTGTTAGAACAGTCATACGGAAACAGAAACGTTTCGACTTTATTATTAGGTCGTCTTTAGTGTGTCGTTACAAATTAAAACTTAATTCTAATCTCTATATTGCATAGAGAACCCTAGAAATTAGAATAATGCTCAGACCGAATTTTTCAAAAAAACAAGCCGGAAGATATTCCTAAAGGATGACAGTATCGGAATATGCAAAAAAAAAACGAAATTGATTTTTTCGAAATTTCAACCCTCCCTAGTTCCCTTAATAACCGGGAGTAAAAGTACTTTTATAAAAGTATATTTGGTCCAATTGAAGAGCGTCAGGGCTCATGTTAGCGACCTTGAAAATCAAAACTACCTTCGTTCTTTTTCCCGCCTCGGGGGCATCTTCAACAGTTTCCGCGCGAGGCAGCATCTTCTTGAAGCGTCGTTGTCGCTGCCGCTGCAGCTGCCGCGGCTCCCTTCATCCTTCGATTGTTCGCCTCGCGGCGGACGAGTTCGTTCTCCACCAGAAATTGCACTTTTTTCTGGGCGCGGCGCAGGGCGTCGGTATGTAAAAGTGCGACCCACTTTTCGGCCTGGCGGTGGGGGCGGGGGGCCGCGCTCGCTCGCCGCCGTCTCGAATCCGTGTCGCCGAAAGTCGTCGGCTTCTTCAAGATCGACTTGAACCGGCCGGCGAGGTCGCACTCCTTCTCGCCGGGACTCGGAGGTGGCGCCGGACTCCTGACGCTGCTCCCGCCGGACGGCGAGGAGGGCGTCCGCTTGGCCTGCACGTCCGTAGTCCACCTGACCGGCGGCGGCGGCCACGGAGGATCGCACGCGGATCCTCCTGACCGTTGACGAGGGTGATGCCGGAGTCCTTGGGCGCCGCGTCGTTCGAGGAGATCAGTTCGTAGGGGTTGATATCACATTCGAGGATGGAGCGGCGGCCGAACGTGGAATTGTAGGATTCGTGTTTGTTGGATGCTGGAAACAAAACAGAACGTGATACACGTTTTGCTACGTGTTTTCTACAGTAAAGAGTTACCATACTGCGTATATACACCATAGGAAATTGCACCATTACATATTGGCGATACATGTGTAGAAGAGAATACGTTAAAAGACACCAGTAAGGACAGACAAAGACAGTTAGATGCACCAGTGTTTCACGCTTGTGTACGTAATTCAAACGTATGATGTAAAACGTTACCTGCGCGTCAGAAACTGGAATGTGGAGGTGGAGAGACACCGCCCATCAAATATCGAATTTGAGTGAGTGGGACTCAGTACTTTTTCGCAGCTATGAGAGTGTACATCGATTTAGCTGTGTGAAACGAAATTCTTACGTAATTCTGACTTAAAATTATCCCATACACTTAAAAAGAAGTGTACGAACATAATTGTATTTATTTTCAAATTTTTGTATTCCTTAACTAACCGGTCTGCAAGAAAATAAAATTGAAGTTCTATAAAAAACAAAAAGATATAAATATAAATCAACCCGGTTATAAGACGAAAGAAAAAAATGCCTATTGAATAAGTGGTTCAAAATGTCGCCCCTTTGTTCTTCGCAAAAACCCTAGTCTATCGTAAAACTCAGTTCTTACGCGTTCTAACATTTGTTAAGCGTTCAACAATTTAGGACTTGTACAATTCTGGCCCGTAAATCATTTAAATTTCGTGGTCTTTCATGTTCATGTCCGTAAACAGTTTGTTTTATTTGTTAAATATTTGTTTGCATTTAAGGAACCGTTTATAAAAAAATGGCCCAACGATGGAATCGCCTAAAATACCAACTGCGTACGCAAGGAATACTCAAGTGCTTTTTTTCCGTAGACCAATAACGATGTAATAATTCAATTCACACGTGCGCATTATAATTTATGGGCGGGGCGTCCCGCCTACATATTTTATTGCTACCTATCACGAAAGACAGAGAATAACGCCCATAAAGTTTTAAAATGACATGTCAGTCTGGCAACTATGGATATAATATTTCTCTGTCAGTTCCTCTATCTGTCAGAGTTTATTCTTTTCTATATTAATGATGCTCGGCTTTGAAATCTTGGACGTTCCAATCCTGTATGTAGGTGTATATTAAATACATATTAAATGGTACATTTTTATATCAAAGTTAGGCGAATTTACTTACAACAACCCCTTCTTAGCGGAAATTTAGACGTTGCCGGATCTAACTGTAACTCTGCATAATAGGTCTTTATCTTAGTTTCGAAAATTAGCGAGATTAGAAAGCAGAAGGAATACCTACATAGGTCTTGATAAAAACCCCTATGTTTATAAAAATATCACAGGCCCACAAAAAAAGTGTCTGGTTCTGGGATGGAGACTAATTTTTGCTTATGTATTTTGTGCCGCTGAATCGAATTCATCATAAAAAATAGGGGTTCCGCAGCTAATTTTGAAGATAACGTCAAAAAACTGTCGAAAACGACGTGTTTCGGTTGTAAAAGCGTGAGAAGACCAAAAAATGCCCACAAAAAAAGTATCTGGTTCTGGGATGGAGACTAACTTTTTCTTATGTATTTCGTGCCGCTGAATCCCAGATTTCCGTCTCAGAGATACAACAATCTTCAGACTTGTCTTCAGCTTGCTGTTGTTTCAAGTTATTTTCGTAGTCTGAATTCCAGAAAGTCAAATGCAAGTATGTTCATGTGATTACTAAAGAGTTTCCACTTAGTCTTGATTTTAGACTTGATTTAATCCACGTTATTCAAGATTTTACCGTTAAAAACGCAATGTTTACATATTATTGAGGACGATCTTTGAAATTCACTTGTTAAACAAAATTTTGCGTTAAGCGTGAACAGCTCTTTAATAAAGAGTCGTGGTGTCCTTTGTTTGTGTTTGTCCTTTCAATTCATGATTTTCCCTAGAACTGCTTTTACGGGGTTAGTTTTTATAATTTGACAAGTCATTACGAGTTTATTATTGAATTCTGAAAATAGTTCTGCAGACAAAAGTTGTAGTTTTGCGTAATTTTTATCCTGAAGTGGGTACTGGAAGCTTCGGCGTAGAAACAAAAAACTGGACGTTGTCCACGAAACACCGAACTAATATACTTTTCTCGATGCGCTTTCGTAGATAACGTCCAGTTTTTGTAAATTTTTATAACATGATATGAGAAAAAACAAATGAACATCAGAAATCATAAAACTGAATCAAGGGAATGTTTTTTAAATGGAACACCCTGTATATTGTTACATATTCTAATTCCTTGAATTTTTTTTACTTTTCAAAAAATATAATATAACATATCTTTCTTAGCTCCAGCAGGTCGCGACATGTTTGACATGTCGCGACATTGACATCCTTTTAAAAATAAAGGAATACCTTCAAACTTTTCCCTATTCGCTAAACATTATTCTTGTTTTACACAATTAGAATAAATATAAATTAATGAAATCTAGCTCAATACTTTTTGAATGACAGTTCTTTCTTCTTCGTTTTCTTTTTTTTCTGGCGCAGTCGTCAAAGTTAGCTGCGATCCATTATCGCTAATTACTTAAAAAAAATATGTCTCGGACCTTCTGAAGCAAACACATGTTATGTTTTTCTGAGAAGGAAACAATAATTCAAGGCATCAGAATAGGCAATCACGTACAGGGGCGTTCCATTAAAAAAAAAAAATGGTTCCGTTTTTTGGTTTCTGATGTTCAATTGTCTTTTTCTCATATCACATTATATAAATGTATGCAAAAATCTATAACTTTTGACTGAAGAACCTTTTTTATATTTTCCAATAATAAACTCGTAATAACTTGTCAAATTGTGAATAGTTTGAGGTTCTTTATTGATTTTGAAATTAAATTTATCGCGACCTTCCAAAGCAAACATAGGCTTGTTATATATTTTTGAAAAGGGAAAAATTCAGGGACTCAAAATTTGTAATAATATATAGTGTTCCATTAAAAAAAAAACACAACTTCATGTTCAATTTTTTTCTCATTTCAGTCTTATAAAAAAAATACACAAAAATCTATAACTTTTGTCTGAAGAACTATTTTCAATAATAAACTCACAATGACTTGTCAAATTATAAAATCTAACCCTGTCCATTATCTTTTTTTTATTATTTAAATGCCCCCCCCCTTTTTCCTTCTTCAGATTCATTTTAAGCCCATTTAATGAATAAAAAAATTAAAAAACCATTAATAGTATTCTTCCTCTCCACCACGTGGATGTGGGAAGTAAAAGTAGCATACTTAACAACTATCTGCATATTATGCAAACAAAAAAATATGGGGCACATCAAACAAAATCTCATTTTTATTTAATAACTTCTGCAATAGCTGATCGATTTGTTTATAGCGTAATTCTTGCAAAATACAAAACATCACAGAAATTATTGTGGAGGGTCAATTTGTGTGGTCAATACGCTTCAATAGTACTTTAGTCAGTATTAGTACGATTGGATAGTATAGTATTTTTGCGTGTTTTTTTTTTCAGAAAAAAATTAGAACACCCTGTGAGCTGCCACAATCAACGTAGTTACCACCTGCAACTGGCGTTGTCTTTAAGGAGGCACTTTTCCGCAAGATTTCGTGTTTTAATTCATCTTATTTTCAATATTTTGAATTATAAGTAAAGCGGGGCAATATTGTCAGCGTGCAGTGGCGGCTCGTGACTTTTTTTTTGGGGAGGCAAACATATTTTGTAAAAATTTTTGTTTCCTACATTTTTGTGATAGAAAACATTGTTAATAATATGCCGCATAGTTAGGAAAAGGACCTCTACTTGGTCAATAAAATATATTAAGTACATTTATTTGTCTAACATAATGTACCTAATAATTTTATTGGTTCAGCAAAACCATCGGGAAGGTGTAAGAGTTTCCCGTCAAATTATTTTACAATTAAAAGATGCAGTGAAATAAAATACGGATTTTTGCCAGGACGCGTCAATTTAGATTTGACGGGCTGAATTGATCACTTTCATAATATTTTCTTGCCTAAAAGATGTAATTTACAAACACAACTAATATGTTCCTGACTTTTTGAATGCGTCAACTGAACGAGATAAAAGTTTTAAGATTTTATCAAATCCAGACTATGTCAAAGCATCTTCCCCATGATTTGAAAATAATACACACTGCCAACACAATAATTTATTTAAAGTTAAAGAACCACTTAGCCATTTGCATTTATCATAGCACGTATTAACAAAACTACGAGCCGGGCTTACCCTGATTAATTAAAGTTTTACTTAATGTCTTCTACAATTGACATTAAAGTGATTGACAAATTAAAATTCCTCTCCTCAAAGAACCCCCAATCACTAAATTTTGTGAAAAAAATTTTCGACGTTATTTACGGAAATCGAAAATAAAATTATAACTTTGACACCCTGTATAGCTATGTCTTCAACACATTAATAAATAGTACTTAATAAATAGTCACTTACTTTTTTTCACATTTTTTTTCAACACATGTATTTATCTATAATGTTTACTTCATATTCTCACTCATATTCAGATGAGACTTTAAGTTTTATTTTACTCATATAATACATACCTATTTTTTTTTTTTTTATTAGGTACAGCTCAAGAATGAAGATGCTTGAAAAAAACACAAAGTAGTGCAAGAGTCAAGCCCACAAAAACCATGAACCTGGTTTTGTAATTATACACCAGGTTTGCGTAGCATCAGCCAAGTATCATGTACTTACTTACTTATGTATGTATATGACAAATATTGAATTACACTTCGTTTCTTAGAGTTTTACATTTCTAAGCTTCACTGACACAGTAGAAATGTACACCGAAAATGTAGTTCAGCATGTACAGCGTGTCCCAAATTGGAGCGATACTAACAAGTTTAAAGTGTGTTAAAGTTGGGCAATTTGGTGGTCAATCAAATATCGTTTAAGAATTAAGGAACTTCCAAACATTTCCGGAGATATCAGGAAAAAACGAAATTCTAGAAATAGATTTTTCTTTTATCCTGATTTTATTTCAGGGGATTTTTTAAACGAATTGTACTTCCGTATTGGAACTTTTTCTTTCTGTACAATCTGACAATCAATACAATCTGATGGCAGTTCTTGAGTTTGATGTGTCGATTTTTTTGTACTTATTAGTACTATTAGCGTTTTTTTCGTAAATAATTGACATTATATTCTTACTCAGGATCATCGTAAATTAAATTGTACCAATTTTTATTGGGTTTGAATACAGGATGTTCAAGAAAATTTAAATTTAAGACAATATCAATTTTTTTAGTCATCAAAATGGGATTAAACTAATGCCAAATTCCATTAAAAGCAATAAACTAGTTTGTTGTAAACAATAACGATAGGTACTACTTGAAAATTATCAGCAACATAACAACGTTCACAATTCTCTGGTTTATTTGGCATGCATTATCTGGTTTATTTGACAATTATTTTTTAAGAAAAAAAGGACAGTGGTAACGATTAAAAGGCATTTCATTTCTGTTGATACGATTATTGAAAACAAATGAGACATTTATGAGTACATTAATTATCAAAACTATATAAACTATCCACTAAAAAAATATCCAAAATATATAATAATAATAAGAAGATTTACTGGTAACAATACTAATTAATTAATTAACAGTTTTATGGATCTTTTTTCTATTTATGGAAGCATTTGTTGTGGATAACCGTATCGACAGAAATTATGTTCCATTTTTAGTCGTTACCATTGTCCTCTTTTCTTAAAAATAAATCGTCAAATAAACTAGAGAATTATAAAAAATGTTAAGTTGCTCATAATTTCCAAATTGTACAGCCACTGTTTAAAAAAAAATGTTTGCCGTTTTAGTGACATTTAAAATTTATAGTAGTATATAGCGTTAAAATGGCATGGTTTAATGCAATTTTGATGATTTTGATAAAATTGACTGAAAACGTTTATACTGTCCTAATTTCTATTTTCTCCAATTAAAACCCAATGAAAATATTTACAATTCAGTTTACGATGGTCATGAGTAAGCTTCTTACTCATGAAAAAAGAACTCCTAGTTGACCACGACTTTATTCTACGGGATGCGCTGAGCACGCATTCAATTATTTTTAATGAAACCTATCTATTAAAAAGAGTTCATAAAAATTGCACTACAAATAAATATTTTAGAAGGGTGGATATACCTTATGTGGGACACATATTCAACAGTAAACTTTATAAATCACAACATTTATTTATCATATTTATTTGGCTGACATGTTCGATATTCAGCTTTTATAATTAATTTATTATACGAGGTGTGGCTATTAACTAACCCATCCTGAGGTGAGTAAATTAATCCACGAAGATCGTCGTCTAAGCATCCAAGGGCTTGCTAAATGTACAGGAATTGACAAGGAATGTATTCGCCGGATTTTGCATGAATCGTTCAACATGCACAAAGTTTGTAAAAAATGGTGCCAAAACTCCTCACTCCCGAGCAAAAGGAATCAAGAATGAACATTTGCGCTGACTTTCTAAATAAGATTGACACGGATTCAGGATTGTGATTATTTGTGATGAATCTTGTTTTTTTTTTACTTACGATGCCGAAACAAAGCAAAAGCAAAAGCGACGGAGGTTCTGAACCAGCTGACAGAAGCGAACTTCCAGCACTGCTTTCAGCAGTGGAAAAGTCGTATGGAGCAGTGTAGAGATGGCCAAGGCGAGTATTTGAAGGCGAAAAAGTTGCTACTGTAATTGTTAACGAATAAAAAGTGTTGTGATAGCAGTTTGGTTATTTAATACCCACACCTCGTAATCTACATTGAATTGAAAGTTGCAATTAAAAAAAAAAATTGAAAATAATAAATGGCACGCGATGTAAGCACTAGATGTAGATTTATATGTATCATCTTTTTATATCCTATGTAAATATACAAATTCGCCAATCGTAATTTCCTTGCTATTGTAGTGTTTCAAGAAAGTAATAGCCTTGTTATAATTTTTGCCACAATAGAATTAAAATAATAGCAAATGCTTTCAGTTTCTAAAAACTTGGCATAGGTACTTATTTGTAAACAATTTAACATTACCTTGTGAACGAACAAATTATTTATACCTGTCTAATTAGTTTCCCCACAGTTAACAAATGCACAGTGTTATTTCGTCAGCAATAGTTAGTTTTGGTTTGCAGTCAATTATCAAATAACGACATTGCAATTCCTTTAATCAAATTTGCAAACTTTGTTATAAATGAAATAGAAGTAAATATACCTAAGCTAATTTTTACAAAACAATTTGAATGAAACTGCATGGTTTTGTAATTTAAATCTTTGACCATTCTTCAATTGATATACTATGTATGTTCTAACCATTATCTAACTTAGCTTATCTAACCATTCTTTTTTCAAAATAGTATCTATATTTATTCCCCGCTTATTGTCATTCATCAGAGACCACAATCCGAATTTCTGTTTTATTAGATCTCATCAGTGTGATATATCTGACGGCGAAGGAGGAAGAACATAATGTCGGTGCTCCTATAAATACCCTACTTATGAGGTATCACCGTACATCACAGGAATATTGAATGACAATGAACGAGAAATCGTTCTCGTTTGATGGGCTTTTAACTGGTTTACCGTTAGAGTGTGGTTGGGGAATGGTCACGGTGGTTAAAGAAGCCACACATATAGTCCCATTTACGCACACCAGAGGGCGATACCTCATATGTAACAACATCGTAAAATTTGTATCCTCAAAAAAAAAGAAAACAATTGAGTCTACAGATAATAAAGTGGCACACGAAGATTTTAATCAAAAACATTTAATGATCATTAAATGTTTAATTTCGTGTTTAATAATTATAAAATGTTTAGTAATCATTAAATGTTAGTTTTTGATTAAAATCTTCGTATGCCACTTTATTATCTGTAAACTCAATTGTTTTCTGTTTAACTGTATATAAGTTTAACTGCCATGGTGAAGTGAATTTATACTTTATCTGTATTTTTAGCATATTCTTGTAGTAATTAATACAACAATTCCTCCTCTCAACAATTCCTTTTTTTGGTTACCACTATAGCCCATTGATAAACGGAGATATTATCTACTTTGAGATTGAAATTGTTCTGCAATGTAAAGTAAGCTCAGGGAGAAGTATATACACGGTGGAGACTTTAACTGGAATATATTCGCTAGCGGGGTGGTGAATGATTTTTCAAAAAATTCCCGAGACACGACAACTTTTAAATGTATTTACCTACATTTTGCAAGTAATGTGAAAAATATAGCCCTTCAGGGGTGGCTGAAACCACCCTCGACATGATTTTTTCAAATGCAACCCTATGGCTTGTGACCCCTCATTGTAAAACTGGTGGAATGAGGAATCCAACGCACTGATCAAATTTTAATTTTTAGTATGTTTGTAGGGTTGCATACAATTAAAACGTAATTTTATAGTTTAATTTATTTTTAACGCAACAATTTCGTACTCAAAATGTGTGTTGTTTAGTTTTGGAATGTAAACCTTACTTTTCATATGTCCCCACAAAAAATTCCAAGCAATTTTTTGCCACAACTGATATTTGTTATTTTTTGCTAGTGTTTTTACACGGCCGCAAAGAGTAATTTAGTTTGTATGCTGTATTCAGAGTTTGAAACGAAGTGTTATTTCAAATTGGTGAAAATGTCTTATTTAACTGAATCACTAAAAATCGAAATTTTGATGATGATTGGATATGGTGATAGGGCGCGAACTCAATGCGAAGTTGTTCGCTTGTTTCGAGAAACGCATCCTGACTTGCCACCACTAAATCAAGGTACCATTAGTAAAATTGAGGCACAATATCGAGAGATGGGTCATGTCAGGAAAGTACCGAGTAAGAGGTAGGCTGTTGTTGATGGCGACACGAAGTTGAATTTGTTGCTTGCTCTAGAAGAAAATCCAATCACTCCAGCCCGTCAACTGGCCCGTGATAGTAATCTTAATCACAAAACAGTTTTAAAAATACTTAAATATGAGAAAAAACGCCCATATAAAATGCAAGCTGTTCAAGAGCTACTTCAAGATGATCCAGATCGATGAGTGGAATTTTGCGATTTATTGATGACTTGTATTGATCAAAATACAAGTACTTGGTCGTTACTGGGCTGAAGAGAACCCCCATTGGATGAGGGAACTTCATACTCAGCGCCCACAGAAAACTAATGTGTGGGCCGGAATAATACAAGATAGAATTGTAGGACCATTTTTCTTTGATGACACTCTTAATGGAGCAAGATACTTGCGTTTACTCCAGCACGAACTAATGCCAGTGCTATGTCATTTATTTCCAAACCCCTTAAACCCTAACTTGACTGACGAGAGGTTATGGTGTCAGCAAGATGGGGCCCCACCACACTATGTTGCCATTGTTCGTCAGTATCTGGACAGAATTTTTCCCGGTAGGTGGATTGGGAGGCGAGGTAATATTGAGTGGCCAGCAAGATCTCCAGATCTTACACCACTGGATTTCTTTTTGTGGGGACATCTTAAAAGTAGGGTTTACATTCAGAAACCCAACAACATAGCAGATCTGCAGGAAAGGATAAGAGAAGAAATCGGAAAAATAACACCGCGAATGTTGCATAATGTAAGGGACGAAACCTACCACAGACTGGGATGCTGCCAACAAGTGAATGGTGCATATTTTGAACAATTGTTACGTTGAAAATAAATTTAATTTTTTAAATTGTTTTAATTGTATGCAACCCTACAAACATACTAAAAATTAAAATTTGATCAGTGCGTTGGATTCCTCTTTCCACCAGCTTTACAATGAGGGGTCACAAGCCATAGGGTTGCATTTGAAAAAATCATGTCGAGGGTGGTTTCAGCCACCCCTGAAGGGCTATATTTTTCATATTACTTGAAAAATGTAGGTAAATACATTTAAAAAGTTGACGTGTCTCGGGAATTTTTTTGAAAAATCATTCACCACCCCGCTAGCGAATATTTTCCAGTTAAAGTCTCCACCGTGTATAATAATGCCCAAGCAAACGAATTATGTGCAGATAGCTAAGGAATACCGTTATGCTGGCAAAGGGGGTAATACGTGCTATTAGACTGTTTCTTCTGTTGTGTTGATAATGTTTGTTCTTAATTTTGTTTTTATTAAGTTTGTCATATTAAATTTGCTTACCTTAAAAAATTTTGTTTTGAAAATAAAGATTACGAAAACGCTACTCGTAATATGTCCGTTAACCAATGGATAGAATATTGAACCAAAACAGGAATTGTTAGAATAAAATGAAATACCACAAGAATGTGCTAAAAATGCAGATAAATTAGAAAATCACCTGATAGTGACATCTGAACTTAGAGGAAAAACATTATCTGGTTTTAAATGCATTACATTCGAGAAAAAAAATTGACTGGAAATAAAACACACACCCCTTAGGCAAGATTTGAGCTTTGATTAAAAAAAGAGATCATTAAAATCGGATCACTGTTTCAAAAGCTGTTAAATGTTACTTTTAGACATAAATAAATCTTCGCGCGACATTTCTTTTTGTCCGTCAGTTAGTTTTCTTACTTATGAATGTGTGTGGAGAAAATATATCCCCTATCTAATATCCTTATTGGATTGTGAAATATTCCGCACAAAAATTTGAAAACCTTTTAATTTTTTTTTAAATTACTCAAATATTGTTCATTTCGACGAAATACCGGGTGTTTCTCAATACTGGCTCACCCCCATAACACTCACCCTTCCCTTTTGACTTCTGAAATAAAATAATAATGAAAACTTAGAACTGCATATCGTCGTTGATACTGCAATGGGTCGTATGTCAAAAACAGTAAGTGGATGACATACGACTAACTGAAGTATCCAATTGTTGTGACATTGACTGTATTTGATAGACTCGCCTTCCCAACTTTCTATTGGTTGTTCACACAGGATCTTTTGCAGATACGTGGAACCGCTTTTCGTGATTACTTTGGCACTATAACCCCAATGTGGCATTTTTGGCATTTTGTTGACATACGACCTATTGCAGTATCAACGACGATATGAGACTAGAACTTTTTGATATAGTCGTCGTCTTTTAGTCACTTCAGGTTTAACCGGAAATAACTCTGACTTCCAAAGTGAAATATTTCGACAACAGTAGTTAGGGGAAGGAAAAATACGTGAGGACTTTCATCTGCCCTTTACTTATCGTGGCAAAAATTAAACTGACAATAGTGAAAACGTAAGATTGCTTTTTACGAGGTGTGGCTGTTAAATAACCGAACCGCTGTCATAACACTTTTTATTCATTACCCACTTTATCGCCTTCAATGTACTCCCCTTGGCGATCTTTACAACGCTCATACGACTTTTTCATTGTTGAAAGTAGTGCTGGAAGTCCACTTCTGTCAGCTGGTTCACAACGTCCGTCGCGTTTTCTTTAACCGCTTCCACACTTTCGAATCTTGTCCCCTTCAGCGCCGATTTGACCTTGGGAAATAAAATAAAGTCACAAGGTCGGGCGAGTATGGTGGATGTTCTAACTTAGTAATGCCGTATTTTGCAAAAAACGCCTTCACAGACAAAGCAGAATGGGCCGGTGCATTGTCTTGGCAAATCTCCCATGATTTGGTATTCTACAAATCGGGTCTTTGTCTTCTCACACGCTCACGAAGGGTCGTCAGAACCTCGATGTAATAATGTTGATTGACCGTCTGACCCTCAGGGACACAGTGAACGTAAACAATGCCTCGAATGGCAAAAGAGACGATCGTCATCGCTTAGAATTTGGATTTGCTCATCCTGGCTTTTTTTGCCTTGGCGACTTCGGGCTCTTCCAATGCATGGATTGGTGCTTTGTTTCGGGGTCGTAAGTAAAAACCACGATCCATCACAAGTAATCACCGTGTCTAACAAGCCTAGATCAGTGTCAATGTTGTTTAGAACGTCAACGCAAATGCTCATTTTTGATTCCTTTTGCTCGGGAGTGAAGAGTTTTGGCACCAAACTTTGCGCATGTTGAACGATTCATGCAAAATCTGGCTAACACATTCTTTGTCGATTCCTGTTATTTCAGCCCTCGGACGCTTAGACGGCGATCTTCGCGGTAATTTACCAATTTTTTCAATGGTTACGTCCGTTTTTGACGTTGAGGGACCTCCGGGGCGCGGATCGTCTTCGATCGTTTGACGTCGCTCTTTAACCCGTTTAAACCATTCAAAAACTTGTGTGCGGGATAAACATTCCTTTCCGTACACTTTTTTTAACATTGCATAAGCTTCTGTAAAACTTTTCCCCAGTTTAACAAGAAACTTGAGATTAACCTGATGCTCCATCTGAACACGCGTTTCCATTTTCGACGCGTCATTAGTGCGTAGACTAATTCAAACGACTGTTACAGTCAAACTGAGCGACCCACTAGCTTGTCCGGCGAGATCAGGGTGGGGAAAGTATCACCAGACATAGTTCTGTTCAAACTTGTCGCGACACGCTCGCAGCACGCTGGTACCAGCATCAGTTCGATTATTTAATAGCCACACCTCGTATGCGATTAAAAATGTTAGTGAATGAATGCATAAACCATACAAATAAATAAATCCGATAAATAATAATAAAAGGCATTTTAAATCAACACAAGCGAAAATAAATGGGACAAACTACTATAAATTCAGACCAGTCGGTTGGATCCAACAAACTCATAGAACTAAAAGAACCTTTACTATCAAATACCTAAATGTAACATCTATTCGTAAACAATGCGAGACACATTTGAGACTACAGTTGCTATTGGACAGTGCGTTGTCGTTCGGATGTCGACATTTATTGATTTTATATGTGTCAGACAAACAAATGTACACCATGCTCCTTCTAGTTACAAGATATTCGTTGGTTGAGTCCATTTTCTGTTGGACCGGAAGTAATAAACGGTGGCGACTATGTCAAAGAATGCAGATTTATATCTCATATCCACCTGAAAAATTTCATTCATATTTGATTTTTGAAAACAAAAATGTTGTGTGTATGAACCACTTTAAAGAATTCACCCGGTATACCTGGCGTTTCGGACATGGATAATACAATTTATTTACAATCCAGTTACAAAAAGCAAAACGTGAAATTATTCGCTTAAGAAACTTATTACTTGTTTTACGAACCATATCAAATTGTTTAATTTTAAACAAATAGATATTGTGGATAATTTTTAGTTACTAACGCAACTTTGTATTGCAACATATGAAATGTTTAATTAAATGTTGCTTGAAGTTTCGATTGCACATAATTATGGTTTTTGAAAACCGCCGAAATATTGATTGCGAAATTCATTGACCTTAGTCGCAAAACAGAGGTTTCACTTCCTTCAGTGCAATTTCCTTGTATTTCCATAATGTGTTATAATAAGGTTATTCTCGCCGTGCTGATTTAAACAGATTTCATTAAAACTGCTTATATTTCGGATTTATAAAAATATGGAAATATTGTTTCAAGGTTATTCTTCTCTCGAATTTTGTAACAGAATTAATGTTGATTAAGAATGTAGATAAGTTTGTAGATCTAAATGACATGATTTCTTGATACCTACATATTATAACTTTTTAGAGATTTTATTCACAGAAAACATATATGCACAGTAATACACAGAAAATGTATATGCACACGTATATTTACCACATAAATAAAATTCGTAACCATTATTCTTTAAACGTATGACTATTTCAATGTATTCTGAATTGTACCAGATTTTTAACTCTTGAACTGTACTAGCTGACGACAGGAATTTTTTTTAAATCAGGAATACTGTTTTCACCACTTATAGATTGTTTTCAAGGTTACTGATATGATATAGATCTATTCGTGGTCTTCTGTCTGATATTATGTGATATTCTACGATACAATCTATCTGATATATTATTAATTACTGTTATTTACTTACTGATCAATTTGTACCTCTATAAATAATAGTAGGTACATAGCAAAATTGAAGATTTGTGTAAAAATATTGCAATTTAACTAAACTTACCTTGGTCCAAAAGTTAATAATACCTAACTACATAAGTGACTTTAACATGATGTTAAAGCCATTCTTATTTTTTATTTTTTGTGAATACCTTTTTAAAAACTAATATTTTTACATAATATCTTGTGCTTGGGAGTATCTTGGAATGATTTTGAGATTTTGGAGATAATTTTTCATATGTAGTAGGCTTTGAATAAAACAATGCAAGAAAAATCACTTTCAAACTCCATTTCTGTCAAGTTTTCTTTGTTTTGTCAGCGTTATGGCTGCTTTTAGTGTTTATGATCTTTGAAGATCATTTTATTTATGATTAAATTTAAGTTAAAGACTAAGAATAATGACAATTTAAAATTTATCAGAAACAAAAAAAGCACAAACTTTTTTTGCAAAAAGTAATTACCAAAACCCGAAAGAGCAGTATAATTTTGACACACCGCGTCATGGTTACTTTCAACTTTTACGTTTGATTAAATCGCAATATTTTTAGTCAAAAATTTGCAGTATTGATGTGTACCACTAATTATGGTACCACCTGTATATAAATATTTTATTAATTACAAACACTTTTTTCAAGGGTTATTCAGTAATCCTTAAAGAAATGTAAGACATAAATACAAATCAGTTGATGTAGAGTTTTTTCCTTATATTCATTTATGAAATAAAAAAAAGATAGGTAAATATGAAAAAATATAAAGCAGTTGCAGATTTTTCTCGAATATTTTTAATATGTTTAAGAGGAACGCAAGATAGAAAAAGTTTAACATATGTTATTTTTTAAATAGAACGCCCTATATGTTGTTACATTGAAATCTTAATTTCCATCATTTTGAAAAACTTAATTCCCATCATCCAAAAATACATATGTTTATAACGAACCATCCAAAAAAACGTCATCGAGTCTGGCTATCAACAAGAGAGATGGAAATAGCGGTTATGTCGAAGCTCAAAATAAAACTTTGTTGTTGTCAAAATTTTAACAGGTAGCTGTCACAATTGTAAAAGAAATAATGGCTCTATAATGTGACAACCTTGAAAATTAAATAAAGTTATAAATGTAAGATAGAACAGAAATAGTCTTTTTTTTTTTGTTCGGCCAACTTTGATGACGTTTTTTTTTTTTTGATGGCTCGTTTACAGATAAAACAAAAGTGATTGTTTCTATAGCGATCCATGGCCAGTGCGATAAAACACTGATTTCGAATCACATTTGATTTCGAATCATTCACGGCTAACTAGACGAAATTAATAAAAATGAAATAAAAAATGGCTGGTGCAAATATAGACTATTAATACATATTATATTTTATATTTTTGGAATGCGGAAATTAAGTCGATTTCAAAAATGTGACGATATATAGGGTGCTCCATTTAAAAAATACAATAAGTTAACCTTTTTTATTTTGCGATCGTCTTTTGTTTTTCTGGCTAACATATTAAACATTTTGAAGAGAAATCGTGCAAAATTTGTATTTATCTTAATTTATTTTATTGAATCATTTTTATTTATTGTACCTTAATTTTATTTTTTAAAGGGTGGCAAATTATAAGGAAAAGTACTGAAAGAAATTATTTAATATCAAAAAATAATTATCCTGAGGCATAAGTATAAGCATGAGGCAAGATTTTATTCATTTATTACTCTTTTTTTTTTTACTTAATAATTTGCTAATGCCACTCCAAGATTTTTAAATCGGTTCGATGTGAAATTACAACTGAGGCTGTTAATTTTGTTATCCTTGGCGAAATTAAGTTAATCTTTGGTGATCTTATAAGTTTTGCAATGGTACCTTGCCTTGAATTACTATGACAATGAGTCAATGCGTAACTGATAGTCAAAGATAGACAATTTGCTCATTGCATAAAGTCCTTATGTACTTTCAACTTGGATATATGTGAGAGACCGTGTGAGATAATTTTATGTGTGTATAATCTATTGAATGAAATCTATTCAAATCTATTCAAATCTATCCAAACAATGACACGTGCAATGTGCGATTTGATGCAATGATCTCAAATGTAGTAGACTGCATAAAACTACATACTTTAATTTGCTTATTATGTTAAAGCTATTGCAGTAATTAATTATTATTAACTTTAACGCTTTCATTAACATGCTTAATTTAAGAACTGTAATTATAACTAGAGATCGCTGATCAGGTATTTATTCCAGATCAGGATTCCACAAATACCTGTTGGCATATGTGTGTTACTTAATGCTATGTACTTATTTTAAGAGACAATTCCTGGATAGTCCTCGAATATATTTCTGCACTTGGATAATACTTCTACATCCCTTTATTCGATACTAAACGCTTTTTAAAATTGAAAATTAGTCCATAAATAGTAGATATATTTAAATCACTATAATGTGTAAAATATGCATCCCAATTACAAGTTTAGAAAGATACATATCTCAGCAATAATATCAGCCTTTGCCGAAATAAAAAAAAACATTCCAAATAATCAGATATTATGATCAGGTTAGGAACCTTACCCGAATAATCATTATCTCTAACATACACCATGTTAAGAGTTTTCAGTTTTGAAATTATAGACCTCTAAAGTTAAGCAAGTTAAAATATCGTTCTTTAGAAACATCTCCATGAATATTTTGACAATATTGATTCATTTTGGCTCGTTTATTTAGACTCTTGAGATGTATCATTTAATGAAATTTGATTTAAATTAATACTGGATGGTGGTCAGGGGACCAGTTTTGGTGGTCAGATTGCTTTGTTATACGTGAATCTTTTACACGAGTTGAATTTTAACAAAAGTATCGTAAGTCGTTAAAAAATCCAACCCATGTAAAAGTTCTACAAGGAACCTAACCACGAAAAATCACCCAGTATACTGACTTATCTGAGATTTTGTGAAAAGACAGATTGTAATCTGCCAAGAGGGTTACAACTGCTGTAGCATTGAATAAAAGTGCTATTCGTAACATTTATAAAAATTTATATTTATATACAAAAAAACTACACTGCACTATTTGTAACCGAATAGTGTTTGTGAGAAAATCTTTTGTGTTTTTATATATTTTTTAACAATTTCAGAACTTTCGTCTGCCCTTTTCAACTAATTTTCCCCCTCATTAAAATAAATCTTTACCAACTTACTTACATCTTTACTACCAATTTTCCCTTATTTCGCATTCCTTATTTCGTAATTCCGTACTTCCTGCTCTTTTTGTACTTTGCATATTCATGATTATTTATGCATCAACCAATGTGTTTTATGATACATACATTTTTAAAATTATATATCTTCTTAATGTTGAAAAAATAAGTTATTTAACAATACAACGAATCACCAACACAAGAATCCATCCAAATGTTAGTCAAAATTAAATACTGAATAATTTTATAACAATCTGGCATGAGTGCGCTTTGAAACAAACACGTGTTTGATAACGTGCATTTTTATTTTGTATAAAGTATGCTAGGGTAGGAGGCATGCGTGACCAAGAAAGATAGGTCAGATCTGCCTAACAGCTGATGCTTAAGCTGTTTAGCGAGTGTGCGCAAGTTACAATCCAAGATGAAACTCAGTTACTGGTCAGCCCATTGTTTGTGTATTTTCTAGCAGCAGTGTTCCTCAAACATATTTTGGAATAAATACATATATTTCGTTAGGACCGCAAGGGTTAAGAGAATCATCTGGTAATGACTAATGACGATACATTTGCACATGTTAATTTTTTGTTAACAGTCTGCTCGTACATACTCGTACACATTTTTGTTACACACCTCGTATGTACGAGGTGTGTAAATTAAGTAATGAGACTGGCAATGTAACGGCCGATCTAGCAACACTGCAGAGACGGGACTTGGAAGGGCGGTAAGTGTAATGTACAGTAAAAGTTTGGTACAGACTTGGACACAGCGCAACGGATACTTTTGCAAAACGTCAACACGCCTACGGAGACTGTGTTTCTTCAAGAGCCCAGGTTTTTCGGTGATTTAAGACATTCTCAGAAGGAAGAGAGTCGATTGAAGATAAACCACGCAGCGGAAGGCCTTTGTCTTCAAGAACCGATGAAAATGTCGTTAGAATACGGGATCTTGTGCGTTCAGATCGTCGGTTAACGATTAGGGAAGAGTTAAATTTGAATCACACCAATGTTCTTCAGATTTTGACTAACGAATTGGGGATGAGAAAAATATGCGCAAAAATGGTTCCAAAAAACCTTTCGCGGAAACAAAAGGACATCAGGAGAGAAAGGTGTCTTGACTTTTTGGAATCGATTGAAACTGATCCCCATTTTATGGAACGTGACTGGTGATGAGAGTTGGGTGTTTGAGTATGACCCGGAAACCAAGCGCCAAAGCATGGAATGGCACACTTCAAGCACTCCAAAACCCAAAAAAGCGAATCGGAGATCATAAACATGCGGATTTGCTTTTTCATAGCTAGGGAATTGTCCACAAAGAGTTTGTGCCTCCGGGTTAAACAGTATATTAACACTTTTAAGAGAAGAAAGGGAGACCAAACAAAAGAACAACTGTGGCTTAAAGAATTACTGTGGCTCCTCAACCTCCTTATTCGCCTGACTTGAGTCCTTGTAACCCTTTTTTTTCTTCCCGAGATTGAAAAATCGCCTCAAGGGACGTCATTTTGGGACCATAGAAAACATTCAAAGGCTGTAACCGACCAGCTGAAAGCCATTCGAGTATATGAGTTCCAGCACTGCTATGAGGAATCGAAGAACCGTCTCCAACGCGGTGTGGCTTCCCAAGGAAGTTATTTTGAGGGAGACAATACCGATTTGTAATTCTATTCGAATAAAAAAATAAAAAAAAATAGTCTCATTACTTAATTTTACACACCTCGTAGTTTAGTCAGTTTACTAATATTTTAAGACGTTCGACTTACATTTCTTACTCTTCGACCTGGTGCCGGTGTGGTTCCTCGATTCGCTGCTCCTGGACTTGCTGGGCGATACCGAGCGCGCCCTGAATTGGCTGCTGGTGGCGCTCTCCGGCGACACCGTCAGCCGAGATCTCCTCATGAGGTCGTAGGGGTCGGCGGACGGCAGGATGCTGGGCCTCGACGTCGACGTGGAGGAGGAGGACGAGCTGACGCGGACGGTGCCGGCGCGCAGGGGGCGAGCGCCGCCGGACGCACGGTCGGGTAGCAGCGCACGGTGCCGAACTTGGTTGCCTCCACGGCGGAGAGGGGCAGCCTGGTGCCGCGGCACTTCTTGCACGTCGACGGCGACTTCTTGGAGCGCTTGGTGCCGTTGACGTAGTCGGGGCAGGCGCACAGCACGAAGGCCGGCGCCAGGAGGAGGCCCCGGGGCCCTGACGCTGCCATATAGCCATGGGTCCGCGTAGCGCATCGAGCGCGATAGCGCGCTCGCCCTCCTTGTGGGAGCCCTCACCCTATAAAGACAATGATTATGATAATGTGTAAATGTCATAAGCGATAAATACAATTTTTTTAATTCCAGATTTAGACTTAACCCATTAACGCCCACAGGACAGAATTTCGACATTGAAGTTCGAGTTGATGCCGTTCAATGAATTTGAGAAAAAAAAAGTTCCAAACTACCTTTTCCTATGTTTTTGAGGGTGCTCTTTCAAATGGTGATGGTTAAAAAATTCTTAAAAAATATTTAACCATGGAAAAATTTAAAATTAATCCAAAAAACTTCATTTTTCGCTTGCATTTTTTTAATGACTTTTCGTTCCCTTTTCATTTTTTATGACTTAAACCTATCCAGATCGTGGCTCGATGTCTAAACTTAAAATAAATAAAGTTAGTAAGGTCTAAAAAATTGTTACTAAAATATAGACTTTACAAAGCCTATAGTTTTCGAAGAAAAATGTTTTAAACTTCAAATTAAGTATTTGAATTAGAAATACTTTGGTGTCCTTTACCTTATACGACTTTTAACTAACATTTATTATATAATCTAGTTATTCTCGCAATAGGAGAGTTGACGTCAAAATTTGTTCTATGGAAAAATTCATGAAATACATTATTCCGCCTGTATGTTAGATTATTATCTAAGTAATTTAAACAAAAAATAATAAACATGCATGCGTCCTTCGAGTTTCCAGAAATTAAATTAAGTCGATTTCTAATAGTATTGTCACACATATAATATTCACCATTAATCTTATAATTTAAAAATCGTAAGAATCTATTTTGTAATTTTTCCACTCTATTTTTACGAACTGCATTCCATGGACACCAATTATTGAGGCAATATTTAGTGTGCTGTAGATATAAGAGAAGTACATTGATTTAATTGCCCTCTCTGACTCGCATCCAGAATCCTAACATTTTATTACTTTTATTTAACATATAGTCAACACGAAAGTTGAAGTTCAGTTTGCTCTCACAAATAACACCTAAATCTTTAATTTGCTGAACTCTCCTGGGTACTGGAACCTTCGGCGTAGAAACAAAAAACTAGACGTTTTCCACGAAACCCCGAACTGCTATACTTTTCTCGACGCGTGTTTCGCCAACTAAGTTGTCATCTTCAGGAGAAGATTAAAACTAAATTCTAACCTACACACTTGCACTATTTATACTTAATTTGTTACCACGGTTCACTGAACCGTAACATCTGTCTTTGTTTATCAGAGCAAACAGTGGACTGGTGGGTGTCGGACCATTGTCCTAATTCATACTACTGTTACACTTATTACTAAAAAAAAAAACTTATAATAGTTTATTTAAAAACTTATAATAGTTTTAATCTTCTCCTGAAGATGCCAACTTGGTTGGCGAAACGCGCGTCGAGAAAAGTGTAGTAGTTCGGTGTCTCGTGGAAAACGTCCAGTTTTTTGTTTCTACGCCGAAGGTTCCAGTACCCACTCCAGGACACTTATTACTGTTACAGTTATTGTCGATTTTGTCTTTTGGGGTTACCCAAAAGCGTCTGTAGTTTATTTTTTTAGAATTATAAACCAAATTGATATTAATATTTTTAAAACCTTTATCTAGTCCGAGGGGTGAATTTAGGTTCATATGGTAACGGAACAAATTTCGAATTGTCAGTATCTCTACGAAAAGTGGAATTGTACAGGGGTCTCTTAAATGTATGCTTCCTTATTAACTTATCTTTAAATGAGACTGAGTAACCGTTATTCTTAGCTAAATACATTCGTAACTAATTTTCTGTCATGTTTAAACCTCTCTTTACTGAGGAAAAAATTAACAAACGGTGAATTAGAAAATTAAAACATATCTAAGAGTCGCGGTTTCTTTTCTATATACATCAAGCTCTAACTTATTTTCACTATTTCTAATAACTAATACATCTAAAAATGGTAGTTGTTCATTGCGTTCCATTTCATATGTAAATTTTATGGTAGGGAAAAATTGAAAAAAAATCGTGTCATACTTTTCGAAATTTCGATTTTAAACCTTCAATCCACAAAATAATGGTGAAAACTACCCCCAATAATTTTGAAAATATTTTTATCGTATTCCTACGCAAAAAAACACATCGAGAACCGTTGCAACCTTTTTTTTGATTTTTTTTCATTTTTCACCGAGAAAAATTGAAAGTTTAGAGTCGAAACGAAAATTTGTACTTTCTCACCCTCACCATCCCTCTCCTTGTGGCTCAAAAAATCTAAAATTTTAGGGAAGTTAGTTTTTTAGCAAGTACTATCGATTGTGATATGTTTCAAACAGATATTTTTTCTTGACCTCACTTAGTTGGAGTGAAATGCCCCGTATATATATATTTTGTTTTGCATTATCTGTTAGGGATACATTAGTTAATTGTTAATAATAATTTAGGTTTTAGTATAAACATTCCATTTCTGTTAAAGCGCCAGTAGATGCTTTTATGAATTTTATAGTTCGTTAGCAACCCTTATATGTCGTAGGTAAATAAATAAATAAATTTGAAGAAGAAATGAAATGGAGTACCTATGTATATGCCCCAGCTCGTGTCCCCAGAAACGACGTATGTATATCCCTCATCGTGTCTTTAACCCTAGTTAGGTAGACTCGGGTATTTTTTACTCGAGCATTTCGTTGGCGGGCGACCACAATCGACTGGTTGGAGGAAGGGAGGAGTGGGTCTAGGAATACCATCACCGACAGTTCTTCTCCGTCATCCAGTCGCGACAGGTTGCAGTGCCTTTTCGTCTGCAAGTGGAGATGCCAAATCCCTCAAAATATGTCATTTCCCCAGTGCCTATTGTTTTTTTATTTTAGTTAACAACCTATGTACCTACCATGAGAAAATTGCGGAATTGCCAGCCATAACATAGACTGTTTTTTTTGTTTTTTTGTTTTTTTCAAGTTCATCGTTCATTTTATTATGAATTCATTTTTATAGTGAGAGTTTATAAACCTCGATAAGTATACATAAGCTTGAGGTTTTTTGCGATTTTTTCCAAAGTTTGCACTTAAAGATTAATGACATTGCAAAGAGTGTAATTTATCAATAAAAACATTTAGACTAATGATCATTCTAATCCCAAAAAGTGAGATTTCTTATGTGTGGGTAATTTTTACTAGGTCTACTTTTTCCTGCGTACTGAAATAGGTCTACCTTACTAGGGTTAAGCTTATTATTTGGGATGTTGGATGATGCTTTGGGTATATGACTGAACTAAACTGCTCGTTCAAATTACCGTAATATTTTTAGGTCAGCACCATTTGCGTTCTATTCAGGCTAGAGACCTGTGGTTTTTAAATTTCGGTAGCTTATAGGGGTTTGTTTTATTGCACCGAAGTCGCTACAATGTGCCTTAAACGGTTCGCCGTCTACACCCCAAAAACCAGCCCCATGTTGAAATATGGTTTCACGAGATTCTGGCGGCAACTCAAAGACATACAGGATGGGATGAGAAGGACTTTGGGGTTTAAAATCCCATGAACTCTCAACTAGGCCAGCGTATGCAAAGTAGGCTAAAGCCTAAACAGCTCTAAGATCCCTCTAATTTTGGGACTGAAAGTTTATTTGAGTAGCCTACCTTACAGGCGCTGGTCCAGTCGAGAATTCATATGCACAAGTAGCAAAGAACACTTGTGCCAGTGCACAGGAAGTGCAAAGGAAGATCACACCTATCCATTGAGCCGTCTTTCAGGAATTTTCACACACTCAGAAAAGACCCCGCACAAAACAAGTGGGTAAGGGGTACAGTCAAATGAACTGAAAATTTAGTATGTTGTACTTCATGACATCCTGATCAAAAGTCCTCATGGACAGAACGCCTGAAAATCAATACTTTTGAGATACGAAGTTGCGAAGGACTGAAATATTGCTGCACCTGCAAAAGGCATGCTTGAGTGTATTATATCGTACAGGGAGTTGTTTAATACTATTATTTTACAACATTGATATTTATGAAGACATTTTCACTCGATCATTAAATTCACTCGAGAATGACCTTGAAATATGACAAAGGCGAAAATCAAGGTCATGTCAAGGTCAAGCGAAGATAAACCGATTATATAAATCCGAGAAAGTAGATGTATAGGTTTTTGGGGTCGCTGAGTCCAAATTCGGTGTTTACTTAATCCCTAAAGGTTAACTAGGGGTCATTTCAAGGTCATTCAAAATCAAAACGAAAAAACTGGTGTATTCTTAACCCCAATAATCCAATATCATAGAGTTCACCTAAATCATCCAAACATCAGCTGCTGTAATCATGCTACCGTCGGCATTAGTATGATGACCTTGATTTTCGCCTTTAAGTCATATTTCAAGGTCATTCTCGAGTGAATTTAATGATCGAGTGAAAATGTCTTCATAAATATCAATGTTATGTAATGTAAAATAATAGTGTTAAACAACTCCTTGTACGATATACTCAAGCATGCCTTTTGCAGGTGCTGCAATATTTCAGTCCTTTGCAACTTCGTATCTCAAAAAGTATTGATTTTCAGGCGTTCTGTCCATGACGACTTTTGATCAGGATGTCATGAAGTACAACATACTAAATTTTTAGTCCATTTGACTGTCCCCCTCACCCACTTGTTTTGTGCGGGGTCCTTTTTTTAAAGCGGTGAAAGAAACGGGGTCATGATGCCCAAAAGACGACTTGAAAGAGACGGACGACTCAGAGTGGGCCGGAAAGTGCTCCAACCTCTTCGCTTCAACACAAGAACACTCCCACCGCCATGTTTTAAAGACTTACGGTGATAATGAGGGTCTAACCGCTTACGTCTTGGATGCCATACACGCTGCATACCATTAGAATCTGATGGTATGCAGTGATGAATATAAATTAAATTTAGATTCATCACTGTGAAGAATCTAAATTTAATTTAATAGATTCTGATGGTATGCAGCGTGTATGGCATCCAAGACGTAAGCGGTTAGACCTCATTATTACCCTAAGTCTGTAAAACATGGCGGTGGAGTTGTGTGGGCTTGTTTTTCGGCCAATGGTATGGGACCGCTGCATAAAATAACGGGTATTATGGATCGTTTTCAATACCCGAATATTTTAAAACACGTCATGTTACCCTTTGCAGAGGAGGAAATGCCTCTCCGTTGGATATACCAACATGACAACGATCCAAAGCACACTGAAAATATCGTTAAACAATGGTTCGTGGACAACAAACTTACAGTACTGTTATGGCCCTCGCAATCCCCAGATCTGAATCCTATTAAGAATCTGTGGGAGATTGTTAACCGTCGAATGCAGGATAGCAACAGGTACTCCAATATTGAAGCATTGTATGAGGCTTTGTCGCGAGAGTGGACACAGATACCACAGCATACTATTCAGAAGTTGATTGAGTCTATGCCCCGAAGGTGTGCTGAAGTCATTAAACATAAAGGATATGGAATAGACTATTAATATTATTGTATTTAATATAAGTTGCTTAACTTTTGTCACCTCTTTTACAGCCATCATAACTGTTGATTTGATATATCTCTTACTAGTGTGCAAATAAAATAATTCTGTTGAAACATGACTTCCTGTAAGAATATGATCTACTGTTATATGATAAATGTTTTGTCCGCAGGCTTGAAGCTTTATGAAAAACATAGAACAGCACCTCCATTAAGGATATAATTAAATGGAAATAAATTTGTATAATACCAAATGGAATACTTACCCTCAACCCGTAAGACGAATACACGGTATCGGGTGGTGATGTTGGAAATCGTCGCATTGCATGGCTAACCACTGCAGCCATGGAACTCAAAATGTTTCAGCATCACTGAAAAAGGAAAAGATAAATTAAATATCACACCATCTCTTTAGCACATGACTTGTGCTGAAACGTTCTGCAATTTCAGACAGTATAGGTAATTAATAAATAAAGTTTAATAATGATTACATTACAGAATGTTTATGGAATTAATTTGGATGGATGGATATTTAAGGAAACATATTTTAGTGGTTAAAATCAGGGGTAATACAAAGATATAAACGAGAATAGTAAAATAATATAGATAACACAGGTCTACAAAAAAATCTAGCCTAGAGTGTAGACCCCACTGTCCCTGCATATTTTGGCGTCCTAAAACTGAGAAGAACCAAGAAAAATTGACATGTCAATTATAATATTTCCACAATCCCTTTAACCCTCCGAGGGGTGAAATTAGAAGGACTGTGGAGAAAAATTGACACGTCAAAATACATAGGTATAGTGGGGTCGGCACTCTGGGACATAATACTTTTTTGTAGGCCTATGTAATTTACTCACAATTTTTCTTATGTTTTTAAGACTTAATAACTTCTTATTAATCAATGTAAAGAGTATATTAATTTGATGTTATTAAAATTCAAGTACTGCAGGTAAATATTTCTTTTATGTTGCGGTTTGTTGTTAAAAGGCAGTAAAATTGTCATGAATCTTCAATATGTGAATTATATGAGAACATTAACGTTTTAACAACAGGTTAATTTTTAATTTAAATTACGCATCATTCACTATAATTACACTACCTGCAAGATTTTGCCCCTGAACAATGAACAGTTGTTTCCGAAATAATTTTTCCAGCTGAAAACAAATCCTCAGAATTGCTGTATCACGTCAGATTTTTGAGATATTTTAACCTAAAAGTTCAAAAAAACCCTGTTTTTGACATATTTGAAGTTATGTAGCACAGCGAATTTTTTTCTCAAAAAATTATGTATGGGATCTTAAAGTACAAGTCTTTTTCATTAAAATGTCGTTGAGCTTGCTCAAATATCTTTTTTTTTCGCCGATATATCGTATTTTGAAATTTTCATGTTTGTGATTTTCACTATACCTAAAAACTCATTAGGGATACATATATATCAAAAGATTTTTTTTATTAACAAACGTAAAAAACATTTAAAAAGCGATAACAAGTCAAAATTTTCTTATGTCAAAAGATCTGTTCGTTCAAAATATATGTTCAGATTTTCAAAATTTTTCAAAGAAAATTCAATATGGCCGACCTGAGTTGACTATGACATTACAATAGCTATGGAACTTTCATGAACTTCTTTTTAATGAAAGAATGGCGTCTTTATTTAGGTTATTTTATATATTACAAATTTATAGTAATATACAAATAAAAATAAAGGTTAATAACAGTTATATTCCTTATATCGGAAGCAATACGGCGACAAAAATGCGAAATTATAATAAAATAAATAAGTAATCAATTGACCATTCATTTTCTATATTTTCGAAGTAGCTATAGTCTTTGATGTTCCATTTTCATTTCTTTTAATGAAAAATTCAATATGGTGACCATGAAAATTCGGAAAAATAGGCAGAATTTTTGAGATATTCTAACCTAAAAGTGCAAAAATTTGTTATTGATTTTTAAATATTTTTTTAAGTTTCTTAATAAAAAAAAAAACAATATTTTGAGCGTGATGGAGCAATTCTGAGTCCAGATTTGTTTGCAGCGGGAAAAATTATTTCGGAAAAAACTATTTATTGTCTAGGGGTAGTGTTATTAGAAGTAGTAATGATGTTACCACTTCTTTTATTCATAAAGTCATAGATGTTTCTTAATTTTTTAATTGAGTACCCTACATTTACTGTTGGATTTTTCAGTAACAGGCAATTCCAAAAATGTACAATACTTTTAATTCAAAGTGAGTCGATTGTGAATTACAGACGACTAAAAATCGCAACTGAAAATTAAAATTGACCTGTCCGAGAATTTTTCCAAAATATTTTTCACTGTATATAAACTACCTAAATGCAAGGTAACATCCCATAATTATGTAGAAGAATAATTCTATTATATTAAAATAGCGAAGTCATTCTGACATGTTTTTAGACCTAGGTTACTAACCTAGATTAACATTTCAAAAAATAACAATTATTATTACAACACCATTTCAGGTAGTCGTTAGATTGAAATTGGTTTAGTAATTGTAGGGGCAAATAAAGAATGAATTCCTTGACTTGCGGTTCAAAGGAGACAATAGGACATTATTTATTTATCGTACTCAATGAATTATTATTTCAGTTTCTATAGATCACCAACGCCCATTTCTAGTTAGTTGACCTTCGCATTTTCTTCGCACTTCCTGATTAAACAGATTACAATGAGCTGAATAAAAAAAAATAAAGGCAAAAATGGCATATGTATTATGTACGGTGTAAGCCATTTAAATCTAAACACTCCCATCCTAAAGTACTTATTTGTTTGTTTATAGTCTGATTTTCAGAAGATTTTTTTTAACGTTAATGAAAGTTAAAAGTTAAAAATTGTACCAAAATATAGAGAGACACGTTTTGCTTACAAAACCCAAGGTCTACTGTGCTATTGATTCAGATTTTAAATAAAAGAATCTTGTGGAGTGATCTTAATGAATTTCGGGGGTATAAAAAATCATAGTAGATCATAAGCAGTTTTCAATGCCTTTTAAATAAACAAAAAGTGTAATCGATTTGTACATAAATAAAATTAGACACCTTGCAGATGAAATTTCAAATTGAAACAGATTCGAAGACTCATTGCTTAAAAATTCTAAAAACTGGTCCATTTTTTTCAATTTAATATATCACTTACTTGAGTTTTATAGGTATCTATATTAGTAATGTATTAAATAAACACCTTACAAAATTATTCTTTTTTTGAATTCAATATTTTCAGACTAAAGGGTGCACATCCATTTCAGGGGATGCTGAAAGCAGATTTTTTAGATAAAAATCGCAAATATGATTTCTTGAATTTCAACGAAAATGACATTGGGATTTGTTTTTGTGAGTAAAACGTGGTAGTCTGACAAAGTATGGTACAATTTTTGACACCCTACTTTTAAAAAAACAGATCCGATGAAGATTGGACGATAAATGTTTTAGAAGCGTGCCCATGTTCTAAATGGCCCACACTGTACATGTATGAGTATACAAAAGACTTATGGCAACAATAAACCTTCTACTTCATCTGATATGATTTACTTTTTTTAACTCGGCCGCCTGTTGCCACCGGAGGTTATTCATCAATGTAAGCGGTAATTAATTGTTGTGATTCGATTTACAACTAAAGTATGCCATTAACTTTAAATTAGAATTAATACATCCTGAAAAATAATATAATAACACTGTTTAACTGAATTGCTTATACGTAATGCTAGCAGATGAGGTAAATGAAGTCAAGGATTCAAATTAGGTTCGTAGATAAAAGAAAAACGTAGACAAAGCCACTTCGAGAGTGAGTCAAAAAATACTTTTATTTTCCAACTACCTACAGCTGCCTCTCAAATACACAAGGTGTGTCTAAATTTGGTGGTCAAAATATATATCAAGCAAAATAATGTTGAAAATATTGATAAGGTTTTAAGTTACACCTCATCAGAAGTGTGCCTCTGAAGACAGTTTTTCCTAAATATTGTGAACACTATTAGACATATAATCCCGAAACTTAAAACTCACATAAAACTTTTAATGCTTCAGAATATGGAATCATAATTATTTGGAAATATATATGTAGTTATATCGAAGGAGTGAAACGCTAGGGAGTGGGGGTGAATTTGACTCTAAATTCACCAGAATTTGACATCAATTTCAGAGTCATATATTATATGATGGAAGCTGTGGGGTAAAAACTCCATCCCGGCACACATTAAGACCTCCTCAATAAGTTTTGTGTATTTACGCAGGGTTTTGCGTGGTTTGACCTCTGTTCGGCGAATCCATTGATCTTAATGCTGCCTAATAATTTCATATGTGGTGCCACAACCCGCTTTCACTCCTTGACAACCCAAGCACCCCTCCAAGCCACACCTATTCCGACCAATGCAATGACATAAATCCGAGACAAAATGACATCCCACGCAACCTTTTACAGGGGGGAACTAGAGGGGGTGAGGGTGTGGCCTGGAGGGTCACTTGAGTTGTCAAAGGGTGAAAGCGAGTTGTGGCACCCCACACCAAGTTATTAGGCAGATTTTACTCGAAAGCGGTGTATCCTATATAAATTAGACAAAAGTTCCATTTATTTCGAAAATAAGTAGAATTCCAGAACATTTTGTCAGAAAAAAGTAAAAATAACACGCAAAAAATATGGAGTCAAATTCACTCTCCACCCAACCACTTCACACTCCCGATATAACTATTTCCAAATAATTAGATATCGATGCTTAAGAAACAATACCTCGTATTTCCATTTGAGTTTATTAAAGACTGAATTTGAGTTTATTAAATTAAATCGATATACAGACTAATATTCAATTGTTACCAGTAGCTGGCATGTCCAAGACTATTAATTCAAATTATATAAAAACAAAACACCAGTCATTTCAATTTAAGCATTTGTGTAAGTTAATATGTTTTTATGTCTCCTGTAAAATTGTCATTTTGGATATAAGAGGTATTGTTTCTTAAGCGTCGATATTCCATATTATAAGGCATCAAAAATTTTAGGTAAGCACTAAATATCGTGATTTTATGTCCAATAGTTTTCAATATATTTAAGAAATCTGTCTTTAGGGGCTTTCTGCCCCTAAATGGGATGTAATGATTGGGTGTAACTATGTAAAAGAAACGAATTTACGAATAAAACTTTATTAAGGTAATCAATATCATTTTGTTTGTTCTATATGCTATTTTAGAAACACCTTGTAGATAATGAATGGAATTAATTTTGTTTCAGTATAATCGAACTTTTGTTTTGTCATACCACAGAGCATACATAAATTGAACAAAATAACGGTTGATACTTGATAACCAAACTAGAAGTTTGTGTCTCATCGATCTACTTTTAGGTTAAGATATCTCAAACACCTAACATGATAGAGCAATTCTGAATTTCGGATTCAGCGCAAACTTTCGAAAACCTTCAGAATAGTGTACTACCAACTACTACTTCCGTTTTTAAGTAAAAACTTTGAAATGAAGTGAATGAAATTTTTGTCCGCCATATTGGATCCGGCATTTTAAATTTTTAGACCTTCAAAATGCTTATACAGTAAATTAAGGTTTATTTAGAAAAAACTAGAGGACACATACATACTAGAGGAAAAATACGCTCAAAGAGGTAGGTAAGTACCTTGTATTCTGCTTTTGGCTAACATATCTCAGTGAAAAATAAAAATATCTGGATGATTCAAAATTGATTTTATAGAGAAATAATCATACTTTTAGATGCTATTACTAGTTTTGTGAAAACAAAATAACTTGTGTTGTACTACAGTGTTATTAGCACTTTTAGGTTATGATATCTCAAAAACCTGAGCCACCAGAGCAATTCTGAGATCGGATTAGGATATGGCACACCGAAAACCTTAGGAAAAGTGTATTAGAGTTTCTGCTTCCGAAAATCAATCAAATTTTGTTGGCCTGTAATAATTAGAGCCCGGATGTCTATCATACATTCAGTATTGAGTAAAAAATCACTCCTATAAAGTAAAAAAATTAAAACCTTTCAAATAAAGCGATAGTTATAGTAGGTACAGTGCAGAAGTTTTCTGCACCTCATAAACCAGTGTATGTAGATGTCTAGGGTAAGGTATTACTAATTATTTCTAAGTTCCTTGATACGCGAGTTGCGGTCCTACTCTGATATCGATGTTCGTACGACTGAAATCCAGACTCTAGTAATAATAATAGTAAAAGGACACTCGTTCATCTTAAAATTGATCTAAAAATATTCTCATATGATTCTGTGAAAGAGTCTTTGTTTTGTTATAATAAATAATACGTTTAAGTCTTATTTAGGTGAAAAGTGGGTTTTTTGATGACCCACGGTACTTTAAAAAACCAGAGGACACTTCATACAAAATACGCACAAGCGAAAGCTGCAAAAAATACATATGTGCCCAGAAGTTATAAACGACTCCATATGTCTGCTGATATGCAAAGTTCTTATTTCGCAACCTGCTTTATGTATTCGGCATAAGTTCGCGACATGTGGGAGAAATATTGTAAATCGTAAAAACTTTTGTAGGTAAAATACATAAAAATGTATTATATAATGTAAGTATATAATGTCAACTTACTCTCAGAATAGGGAACTCTTACCATTTTTAATTTATGATGTGCGTTCACATATGAATTGTAATCGTGTTATTGGGACCATATAATCGGAAACAAGTTAACTTAAATTAAGCAGAAGCCAGGCATATAAAGAACAATGCTTTTATTACATTTTGGTTAATTTGTTTTGGTTTATATGGTCGCAAAAACACAATTTCAGGTTATTTGTGAGTTTATCTCATAGGTACATAAAAATTAGTCAAATGCACAGGTTTGTAACAAAAATAATAACATATTTTTATTTATTTGCTTATTTATAATTTAGACAGGCCTAGGCAAAACATTTTTTCCTATTTACCACTCTGAAAATGGCTCTAATTTCACTGTCCTTATGTCCACTTTAATTCACTGTCCTTATAGTTAAACTTTTACTTTTTTTTTTAACCGAATATTACACACATGAGTTAAATAAGAAAAATAACAGTATTTCAAATTTTGTGCTGACTTCATTGTTTCATTTTTTTTATATTCCTCGCCGTACCACTGACCACGTGACCGAGTCAAAAGACATCTTTAGATACTCTGATATGTAGCTTCAATAAGCCAAAATTGATTTTTACAATATTGAAATAACATTTTTTCTCATGTATTGCGAACATTATGATGGACAATGTATTTGTTATATAAGCGGACATAGAAGTCAATTACGTACAACTTAGTCTTTAATTGATCGGACAGTGAGATATGACTAAGAGCATAAATGCATCGGGAGTGAATAAATAGTCACGTTGGGAGAAATTGCAGCGTGTTTCAAAAACACAAGAGTCGCCACATGGAATTAACGATAGCTATAAAAGAGAAAAAATGTTCGGGTTGAAATCTGTCCTTTTGGGAATCATCCCGCTTGAGTAAAAAGTTATTTTTGTCCTATTTTGGTTTTTGAAAAATCAAGCAGGACACGACGAAAACTGAAAACGAATTCTCAGTGTAAAGGTAAAGTACCCTTGGTGTGCAATATATGGGAAAATTTTATTAAGAAAAGTTGTTCAGAATTAAAATTTATATATACTTATTTCCTGCATAGAAAACTTGGACTTCCGAGAACTTGACTTCACCTGTTCAGAAAATTAGTTTTCTGCTTTGATCATGACCTATTTTAATCCAGATAAATTACAGAAGAGACTTAAAAAAAGCGAAACTTCGTAAACATTTCCGGAAAGCCGGATTTTGGTATAAACCTTGATATTGTAGTTCTAAACAAAATCCTCAAAAAAAAAGTCCTCATTTATCCGAGCACTGCTAAAAAATTTACGCGGGTCAAAAGTCGCCAAAAATGGTTTTCCGTGAATATCTCGTTAACCGATAATTTTACAGAAAAAAATATTGATGGCACCTAATTTGTAGTTTAAGAACTTTCCTACAAAAATGATATTTTGACTTTTATTTTTAAGAGCAGCCGTTTCATCGTTGAATCGTTTCCGAAATACACTGTTAAATATGAATATTGTTGATGATAATATTTTTATTATTACTTATTATTACTTTACCAAATTTGACAAGAGGTTTTATTGTTATAAGGGACACCTAACTGTAGAAAAATATTTGTAGCCTCCCCCCCCCTAAATGTTGCGCGGCTCTCAAACCATTAATTTTGATAATAATTTTTGGATTTGTACGTATTTTTTAGTATTTTACTTAGATCATGACTTACTGTTGGAAACACATACAGTGGATGATTTTCAGAATATTTGCACTTAAAGGATGGTAACATTTTGTTTCAAATCCTTTTTAAATTTTTTATATTGAGGGCTTTTTTACAATTTTTCTAATATACTATACAACTACTTTTATTTAATTAACTCGACTTATGACGTTTTTATTACTCTCGCATTTTTTTTTTGTAAATCAAAGAACAACTTTTTATTGCAGTGAATACTTTAAACGCAAGTATCTCTAAAACGGTGAAGATATTCAGAATGCTGCAGAGAGCGCCCTCTACAATTTACATCAAGCTGATTGACAAATTAAAATTCGTCTCCTCAAAAAACCACCAATAAATACACTTATAAACTTTTACGAAAAAATGTTGTTTTTTAAAGAAGTTTAAAAATTTTACAGTATACTTAATATAATAGATATAATTTATAATATTATACATATAATTGTAATATAAATTTTCAATTGACGGAAATTGAAAATAAAATTATAACTTTGACACCCTGTACTTTGGTTACTAATAACTTTTGGACTAAAGCAAGTTTGGTTAAATCGTAATATTTTGTAAAGTATATGTAGCTTCACTGTGATTCCTTAACAATGGGACACCCTGTATCATATATATTATGTATGTATATCTACCGGTATTTCTATATTTACATATTTGGCTCGGTCTGATAGTACCTACCGTTAAATTGTAATAAATTATGCAAATATTGTTTAATATAACAGAAACTGTTTGTTTATAATAATATTACAATATATTAAATTTGAAAATGAATACGAAATTAAAATATGACAAACGAATATCTTACACAATCGAAGGAATTCAGATCTGCATTTTAATAAATAAATATTGTATCTACTTTCACAAAATAGCTGTGCAATATCTGAAGATAAATAGGTATGCCGAGTACAATGATTATTTCAGATAAAGTATGTAATGTTGGCTATTAAAGATAACAATTTAAAAATTGGTAGATAAGTTACAAGAAATAATACAGGCTGCATGAACTTCCGTACGTCATACTGTCGTTATGTGTTCAATTTTTTTTATCCCATTTAACAAGTTCGCTTCTGAGGACGCAAATGTGCGTCCTGTTGACATCCTCTTTACATCTACGCTTTCCATCTCATTCACAGTGCTTGGAGTCCTGCAATGAGTCCTTGTGTTTTGAAGTTGGCACATAGAAAAGGTGTGTACGTTAGTAATCAACAACTACTGTATTTTTCAGTTCGGGAAGCCGCAATCTTTTCAGTTGTTTTGACCAATGTACTCTCAAATAAAACCCTTTGGCGTCAAAGACCGAAGTTGTACTATGTCCTTCAGTCCCAAGAAAGCGAAAGATATCATTTAAAACTCTGATCTAACTATTTTAAGTGCGTATCTCATTGAAATATGATTTTCCGTTACACTTAATTTTCATTTTATGAATGTTTATTTATTTTATTTACATTAGTTTGTTCTCTCAAGTTCCATCGTTCAATTTACATAATGTGCGGCCTGATGTAAATTTAAGAAAAACTTTTGATCTTTCTTGGTGTAAAACCTATACCTCACAAAGGCGCTTCTCGAGGCATCGCTGACCTTCGACAACAAACCAGAGTGCCCGAGAGTTCATCTAACACCTTCTAGCGTTATCAGCGAAAAATATAAGAGGCCTCAGTAGTGGTGGGAACGGCAGTCTTTCTTTGAAATAAATCGCGTGGTCGTGGGCTTCGTAAAACAGTCGAATATAAAGTGTACAAAAATTAATTAGTGTTTAGTGTTTAGTTAATTAGTGTTAGATTTTTTCATACCTTACGAACCCTAAAGTGGTCAAAAACGTTACAGTATTAAGGGTGAAATGAACTTGATGAACAATGAAAACGGTATATTTTAAGTACAGGGAATGCTAGTACGTATTGAAAGAGGATAAAAAAAGGAGGCGAAAAGAATCATAAAATATAGTCCGTTCCATTTAACATAAGCGACTTAATGAAGGACAAAATTGTTCAAGTTTGATCCTCCATTTGGAGCACCCTCTAGATTTTTCCGTGTATCTCGAATTATTAATAGTAAGCCCAACTTTTTACACATACATATTTAGTAATAAAATCAACCATAACATTTTACCACTGCGATAATTATTGTTTTTTTCTACGGGTACCTATACAATTTCCTTTTTTCCCCCTAAAATTGAAATATCTTGAAAACCGTTCATTTTAGAGATAAACAACTGTTATTAAAGTGACTTTTAAATATTAAGTAAAGATTAATGCATGTAACCGAGAAAATATGTACCATTGTTATCAAGAGGCATATCATGCAAGTTTTATGATTTAAATATCATTGAAAAAGACGTCATCAAATCTGGATATGAACGACAGAGATGGATATAGTGGTTATGTCGAAACTCAAAATAAAACTTTTTTGCTGTCAAATTCTCGAGAAGTGGCTGTCACAATTGTAAAACAAGTAATGGCCCTCATATAATGTGGCAGCCTTGACAACTAAATAAGGTTATACTTTTAAGATAGAATAGATATACTAAGTCTTTTTGTTCGGGCAACACTGATATTGTTTTTTTTTTTGGATGGATCGTATAAACTTTCTGCTTTGTGCTATCCTCCAATCCTCCACCCCAATAACTATTTGTCAATTAAAGTGACTTTAAATTAATGAGCAGAAACCAAATATGGCATAAAAATATAGCATGCCATTTAAAATAAAGAAGTTAGTAATCACTTCTGATATGTATATCCGGAATTGCCAGTAACTAGGAGATGTTTATGGATTTAAGCCGGTTTGCAATTTTTTGAATATTTGAATTTAAGTTATTTTTTCTAAAGGATGTTCCATTTGGTAAGGTGATTCTAAGTAAAAGGGTCAAGTATTAGTTAACTGCGAACTATTCACAGAACTATTCGCCCATTGAACCCACGCTCTAAACACAGGGAAAGCTCCCACAATCGATCTAGTTTGTAGTGATCAAATAAACAAGTGAATGAATTCCAGTCGCTTCCTGTTCGTTCACAGCATTTCTAGTACATCAACAAGTTGTCACTAAAATTCATAGTCTTATTGAATTATTAGAAATTACAAATTCCAACTGCAACCTTAGCAAAAAAAACTAATCAGAAATTTGATTTTAGGGCATTTTCCTCTTAACTTTGTTATATTTTAAATACGAGCAAATAGATCTTGAAATGTTTAATTCATTTTTATCACGCTGTACACACCTCTACAGAAATAAACCAACCAATAAATTACAGCAGAGGCTGTTGCAACAAAATACATACATCGTTAAGTTTATTGTTCACCTTTACCATTCTCAAGATCATAAATTCATATTTATTTGGATAAAAAAACCTAACTGGATTTCTAAACCGGTATCAACTGTTGTGTTTGTGGGTGACACCGTATTGTTAATGGAATTTTATTTCAAGGATCGATATGTTTAACAATTGGCGCTAAACGGAATTAAACTGGCTCTTAACTTATTTCGATGGCTTGAGAAATTAATTATTGGATAAGTAGTTAACCTCTATATACGTTAATTTACAACAATAAAAAATATGTGGAAAGATATCTGCAACAAATTAACATCAGTATTACCAAGGTAAATAAAGTTTTAAGTGAGGTGAAGGTTCAGTGTTGAGAGCTACTAGAAGCAGTTTTATACAGACGGATTTTTAAAATTTAATCGTTGTACCTTGAGTGTTCTAAATTTGGAACATGATAGCGTAAATGAGGCAATGGCTTTATATGCTTTAAACAAATCCATTGAAACCGTATATATAGTTGTATAATATCTTCATAATTTATTTAATAAATGTATCTTTGACCTGAGTATCGTGTATGGAGTAAAATCATTAAAGGATTCTAATTTGTCCAGTTGAGGGGGGAAAATCCTTTACAATTTTCATAAAACACATCGAGTTATCGCACATATTTCAGAGCGCCGGGGCTCTACCTCATACCGCATATCGTAAACTAGTCAGATGGTCGGAACGCTTGGGGTGGAGTAACATCTCCTTCATAATATTTTTGTGAAGAAAACCAGCTCTTCGAGGAGGCTGAAGGTTTGACATTAAAAACATTTTTTTTATTTTTCAACATAATCTCCAGAAAGGCTAATACATTTGTCATATTGGTGTTCTAATTTAATTAAACCATTTCTGTAGTGCGATTTATCAAGGTCCTCAAAATAGCTGTGTACCGCATAAATGATCTCCTCGTTGCTGTGAAATCTTCGGAGGGAACAGGTGGTAGTCACTATGTACTAGAGCTGGCGAATAGGGTGGATGTTCAAGCAATTCGAACTTTAATTCGCAAATTTTTCCCATTGCAATGACTGAACGATAGGCCGGAGCATTGTTGTTAACACTCTAAAGTTGTCTTGTTAAAAATGCTGTCGTTCAAAAACTAACCAAGCTACTGACCTGTAACTATAGATACAAGCCAGTCTGGAGTAAAACTATACGATGCTAGCGTCTAACTGACCATATAGAATAAAAAATTTCTTTACTCATAAACTTACTTTTGTTAGGGCATATATTTTCATTTGTCTTTAATTCATCTTCGACCACACCTTCCATATAATCGTCCAGTTGAGACCATCGAATTACGGTTTTTCCAACTTCTCAACAAATATTTTATTAAATACATTTTATCCGTCTCGCATTATTTTACTTGTTTTGTTACTTACCTAATACCGGATCAAAGTAGTGGTTGTTATCGATATAAATATGCCCGTACCCTTCGATGCACGGATGATCCATAATTTCGTCGACAATTACTTCACATAGTCCACATGTATAGACCACTTTTATCATTAAAAATAAAAAATCATTTTTACATGAATATAAAAGGTTTACAAGAAAAGTGACGTTACTATCTTGCAAAAATTCCATCGCGTTAAAATTAAGCTGAGATATAGTAAAGATTTTTTATTGCTTTTGTTTTTATAATTACTGAATCCTCTTAAATATTGTCATTAAATCGTTAGAAATATTTACCTCATCTAAATCCATTGATTGCACTTATGTATGTATTTATTCCATGAATAACAATGTATGTACACTTATTGTATTGTATGTGGTTGTTTATATTATAAGGGTTTTGTATCGAATGTATCAATTATTTCTATATCGATGTTTCGACCCGGATTTATTTCATCGCTCCTTTCCCAGCGACAAAGTTCAACTTGTTGGAGAAGTTGAACTTTTCCAACTTTGTCGCTGCGATTCTTAAAATGGCGGAAAATTCAAAATCATACCACGTGACCGCATTTGTCGCTGAAAACAAGAGACTAGCGACTGCACGAGGCCGT
>JAPWTK010000898.1:0-67500 GCA_029963805.1 Aromia moschata
TCTTTAACTAACTTATGGCTGTAGATCACCTCATTCGGACCTAATTCACTTGCTTGCACGGTATCAATGCGGGGGCATTCATAGTTTTCAGTAAAACACTCGCGTATTGTCGAAAATTTGTCTATTAAATTTTTTAGCGAAAGTCGACTACCCCGTCCGTCCTAATGTTTCTTTAACTAACTTATGGCTGTAGATCACCTCATTCGGACCTAATTCACTTGCTTGCACGGTATCAATGCGGGGGCATTAATAGTTTTCAGTAAAACGCTCGCGTTTGATCGAAAATTTGTTGATTAAATTTTTTAGCGAAAGTCGACTACCCCGTCCGTCCTAATGTTTCTTTAACTAACTTATGGCTGTAGATCACCTCATTCGGACCTAATTCACTTGCTTGCACGGTATCAATGCGGGGGCATTCATAGTTTTCAGTAAAACGCTCGCGTATTGTCGAAAATTTGTCTATTAAATTTTTTAGCGAAAGTCGACTACCCCGTCCGTCCTAATGTTTCTTTAACTAACTTATGGCTGTAGATCACCTCATTCGGACCTAATTCACTTGCTTGCACGGTATCAATGCGGGGGCATTCATAGTTTTCAGTAAAACGCTCGCGTTTGATCGAAAATTTGTTTATTAAATTTTTTAGCGAAAGTCGACTACCCCGTCCGTCCTAATGTTTCTTTAACTAACTTATGGCTGTAGATCACCTCATTCGGACCTAATTCACTTGCTTGCACGGTATCAATGCGGGGGCATTCATAGTTTTCAGTAAAACACTCGCGTATTGTCGAAAATTTGTCTATTAAATTTTTTAGCGAAAGTCGACTACCCCGTCCGTCCTAATGTTTCTTTAACTAACTTATGGCTGTAGATCACCTCATTCGGACCTAATTCACTTGCTTGCACGGTATCAATGCGGGGGCATTAATAGTTTTCAGTAAAACGCTCGCGTTTGATCGAAAATTTGTTGATTAAATTTTTTAGCGAAAGTCGACTACCCCGTCCGTCCTAATGTTTCTTTAACTAACTTATGGCTGTAGATCACCTCATTCGGACCTAATTCACTTGCTTGCACGGTATCAATGCGGGGGCATTCATAGTTTTCAGTAAAACACTCGCGTATTGTCGAAAATTTGTCTATTAAATTTTTTAGCGAAAGTCGACTACCCCGTCCGTCCTAATGTTTCTTTAACTAACTTATGGCTGTAGATCACCTCATTCGGACCTAATTCACTTGCTTGCACGGTATCAATGCGGGGGCATTCATAGTTTTCAGTAAAACGCTCGCGTATTGTCGAAAATTTGTCTATTAAATTTTTTAGCGAAAGTCGACTACCCCGTCCGTCCTAATGTTTCTTTAACTAACTTATGGCTGTAGATCACCTCATTCGGACCTAATTCACTTGCTTGCACGGTATCAATGCGGGGGCATTAATAGTTTTCAGTAAAACGCTCGCGTTTGATCGAAAATTTGTTGATTAAATTTTTTAGCGAAAGTCGACTACCCCGTCCGTCCTAATGTTTCTTTAACTAACTTATGGCTGTAGATCACCTCATTCGGACCTAATTCACTTGCTTGCACGGTATCAATGCGGGGGCATTCATAGTTTTCAGTAAAACACTCGCGTATTGTCGAAAATTTGTCTATTAAATTTTTTAGCGAAAGTCGACTACCCCGTCCGTCCTAATGTTTCTTTAACTAACTTATGGCTGTAGATCACCTCATTCGGACCTAATTCACTTGCTTGCACGGTATCAATGCGGGGGCATTAATAGTTTTCAGTAAAACGCTCGCGTTTGATCGAAAATTTGTTGATTAAATTTTTTAGCGAAAGTCGACTACCCCGTCCGTCCTAATGTTTCTTTAACTAACTTATGGCTGTAGATCACCTCATTCGGACCTAATTCACTTGCTTGCACGGTATCAATGCGGGGGCATTCATAGTTTTCAGTAAAACGCTCGCGTATTGTCGAAAATTTGTCTATTAAATTTTTTAGCGAAAGTCGACTACCCCGTCCGTCCTAATGTTTCTTTAACTAACTTATGGCTGTAGATCACCTCATTCGGACCTAATTCACTTGCTTGCACGGTATCAATGCGGGGGCATTCATAGTTTTCAGTAAAACGCTCGCGTATTGATCGAAAATTTGTCTATTAAATTTTTTAGCGAAAGTCGACTACCCCGTCCGTCCTAATGTTTCTTTAACTAACTTATGGCTGTAGATCACCTCATTCGGACCTAATTCACTTGCTTGCACGGTATCAATGCGGGGGCATTAATAGTTTTCAGTAAAACGCTCGCGTTTGATCGAAAATTTGTTTATTAAATTTTTTAGCGAAAGTCGACTACCCCGTCCGTCCTAATGTTTCTTTAACTAACTTATGGCTGTAGATCACCTCATTCGGACCTAATTCACTTGCTTGCACGGTATCAATGCGGGGGCATTCATAGTTTTCAGTAAAACGCTCGCGTATTGATCGAAAATTTGTTTATTAAATTTTTTAGCGAAAGTCGACTACCCCGTCCGTCCTAATGTTTCTTTAACTAACTTATGGCTGTAGATCACCTCATTCGGACCTAATTCACTTGCTTGCACGGTATCAATGCGGGGGCATTAATAGTTTTCAGTAAAACGCTCGCGTTTGATCGAAAATTTGTTTATTAAATTTTTTAGCGAAAGTCGACTACCCCGTCCGTCCTAATGTTTCTTTAACTAACTTATGGCTGTAGATCACCTCATTCGGACCTAATTCACTTGCTTGCACGGTATCAATGCGGGGGCATTCATAGTTTTCAGTAAAACACTCGCGTATTGTCGAAAATTTGTCTATTAAATTTTTTAGCGAAAGTCGACTACCCCGTCCGTCCTAATGTTTCTTTAACTAACTTATGGCTGTAGATCACCTCATTCGGACCTAATTCACTTGCTTGCACGGTATCAATGCGGGGGCATTAATAGTTTTCAGTAAAACGCTCGCGTTTGATCGAAAATTTGTTGATTAAATTTTTTAGCGAAAGTCGACTACCCCGTCCGTCCTAATGTTTCTTTAACTAACTTATGGCTGTAGATCACCTCATTCGGACCTAATTCACTTGCTTGCACGGTATCAATGCGGGGGCATTCATAGTTTTCAGTAAAACGCTCGCGTATTGTCGAAAATTTGTCTATTAAATTTTTTAGCGAAAGTCGACTACCCCGTCCGTCCTAATGTTTCTTTAACTAACTTATGGCTGTAGATCACCTCATTCGGACCTAATTCACTTGCTTGCACGGTATCAATGCGGGGGCATTAATAGTTTTCAGTAAAACGCTCGCGTTTGATCGAAAATTTGTTTATTAAATTTTTTAGCGAAAGTCGACTACCCCGTCCGTCCTAATGTTTCTTTAACTAACTTATGGCTGTAGATCACCTCATTCGGACCTAATTCACTTGCTTGCACGGTATCAATGCGGGGGCATTCATAGTTTTCAGTAAAACACTCGCGTATTGTCGAAAATTTGTCTATTAAATTTTTTAGCGAAAGTCGACTACCCCGTCCGTCCTAATGTTTCTTTAACTAACTTATGGCTGTAGATCACCTCATTCGGACCTAATTCACTTGCTTGCACGGTATCAATGCGGGGGCATTAATAGTTTTCAGTAAAACGCTCGCGTATTGATCGAAAATTTGTTGATTAAATTTTTTAGCGAAAGTCGACTACCCCGTCCGTCCTAATGTTTCTTTAACTAACTTATGGCTGTAGATCACCTCATTCGGACCTAATTCACTTGCTTGCACGGTATCAATGCGGGGGCATTCATAGTTTTCAGTAAAACACTCGCGTATTGTCGAAAATTTGTCTATTAAATTTTTTAGCGAAAGTCGACTACCCCGTCCGTCCTAATGTTTCTTTAACTAACTTATGGCTGTAGATCACCTCATTCGGACCTAATTCACTTGCTTGCACGGTATCAATGCGGGGGCATTCATAGTTTTCAGTAAAACGCTCGCGTATTGATCGAAAATTTGTTGATTAAATTTTTTAGCGAAAGTCGACTACCCCGTCCGTCCTAATGTTTCTTTAACTAACTTATGGCTGTAGATCACCTCATTCGGACCTAATTCACTTGCTTGCACGGTATCAATGCGGGGGCATTCATAGTTTTCAGTAAAACGCTCGCGTATTGTCGAAAATTTGTCTATTAAATTTTTTAGCGAAAGTCGACTACCCCGTCCGTCCTAATGTTTCTTTAACTAACTTATGGCTGTAGATCACCTCATTCGGACCTAATTCACTTGCTTGCACGGTATCAATGCGGGGGCATTCATAGTTTTCAGTAAAACGCTCGCGTTTGATCGAAAATTTGTTTATTAAATTTTTTAGCGAAAGTCGACTACCCCGTCCGTCCTAATGTTTCTTTAACTAACTTATGGCTGTAGATCACCTCATTCGGACCTAATTCACTTGCTTGCACGGTATCAATGCGGGGGCATTCATAGTTTTCAGTAAAACACTCGCGTATTGTCGAAAATTTGTCTATTAAATTTTTTAGCGAAAGTCGACTACCCCGTCCGTCCTAATGTTTCTTTAACTAACTTATGGCTGTAGATCACCTCATTCGGACCTAATTCACTTGCTTGCACGGTATCAATGCGGGGGCATTAATAGTTTTCAGTAAAACGCTCGCGTTTGATCGAAAATTTGTTGATTAAATTTTTTAGCGAAAGTCGACTACCCCGTCCGTCCTAATGTTTCTTTAACTAACTTATGGCTGTAGATCACCTCATTCGGACCTAATTCACTTGCTTGCACGGTATCAATGCGGGGGCATTAATAGTTTTCAGTAAAACGCTCGCGTATTGATCGAAAATTTGTTGATTAAATTTTTTAGCGAAAGTCGACTACCCCGTCCGTCCTAATGTTTCTTTAACTAACTTATGGCTGTAGATCACCTCATTCGGACCTAATTCACTTGCTTGCACGGTATCAATGCGGGGGCATTCATAGTTTTCAGTAAAACACTCGCGTATTGTCGAAAATTTGTCTATTAAATTTTTTAGCGAAAGTCGACTACCCCGTCCGTCCTAATGTTTCTTTAACTAACTTATGGCTGTAGATCACCTCATTCGGACCTAATTCACTTGCTTGCACGGTATCAATGCGGGGGCATTAATAGTTTTCAGTAAAACGCTCGCGTATTGATCGAAAATTTGTCTATTAAATTTTTTAGCGAAAGTCGACTACCCCGTCCGTCCTAATGTTTCTTTAACTAACTTATGGCTGTAGATCACCTCATTCGGACCTAATTCACTTGCTTGCACGGTATCAATGCGGGGGCATTAATAGTTTTCAGTAAAACGCTCGCGTATTGATCGAAAATTTGTTTATTAAATTTTTTAGCGAAAGTCGACTACCCCGTCCGTCCTAATGTTTCTTTAACTAACTTATGGCTGTAGATCACCTCATTCGGACCTAATTCACTTGCTTGCACGGTATCAATGCGGGGGCATTCATAGTTTTCAGTAAAACGCTCGCGTATTGATCGAAAATTTGTCTATTAAATTTTTTAGCGAAAGTCGACTACCCCGTCCGTCCTAATGTTTCTTTAACTAACTTATGGCTGTAGATCACCTCATTCGGACCTAATTCACTTGCTTGCACGGTATCAATGCGGGGGCATTCATAGTTTTCAGTAAAACACTCGCGTATTGTCGAAAATTTGTCTATTAAATTTTTTAGCGAAAGTCGACTACCCCGTCCGTCCTAATGTTTCTTTAACTAACTTATGGCTGTAGATCACCTCATTCGGACCTAATTCACTTGCTTGCACGGTATCAATGCGGGGGCATTAATAGTTTTCAGTAAAACGCTCGCGTATTGATCGAAAATTTGTTGATTAAATTTTTTAGCGAAAGTCGACTACCCCGTCCGTCCTAATGTTTCTTTAACTAACTTATGGCTACTGTAGATCACCTCATTCGGACCTAATTCACTTGCTTGCACGGTATCAATGCGGGGGCATTCATAGTTTTCAGTAAAACACTCGCGTATTGTCGAAAATTTGTCTATTAAATTTTTTAGCGAAAGTCGACTACCCCGTCCGTCCTAATGTTTCTTTAACTAACTTATGGCTGTAGATCACCTCATTCGGACCTAATTCACTTGCTTGCACGGTATCAATGCGGGGGCATTCATAGTTTTCAGTAAAACGCTCGCGTATTGATCGAAAATTTGTCTATTAAATTTTTTAGCGAAAGTCGACTACCCCGTCCGTCCTAATGTTTCTTTAACTAACTTATGGCTGTAGATCACCTCATTCGGACCTAATTCACTTGCTTGCACGGTATCAATGCGGGGGCATTCATAGTTTTCAGTAAAACACTCGCGTATTGTCGAAAATTTGTCTATTAAATTTTTTAGCGAAAGTCGACTACCCCGTCCGTCCTAATGTTTCTTTAACTAACTTATGGCTGTAGATCACCTCATTCGGACCTAATTCACTTGCTTGCACGGTATCAATGCGGGGGCATTAATAGTTTTCAGTAAAACGCTCGCGTATTGATCGAAAATTTGTTGAATTCTTAAATTTTTTAGCGAAAGTCGACTACCCCGTCCGTCCTAATGTTTCTTTAACTAACTTATGGCTGTAGATCACCTCATTCGGACCTAATTCACTTGCTTGCACGGTATCAATGCGGGGGCATTCATAGTTTTCAGTAAAACGCTCGCGTTTGATCGAAAATTTGTTGATTAAATTTTTTAGCGAAAGTCGACTACCCCGTCCGTCCTAATGTTTCTTTAACTAACTTATGGCTGTAGATCACCTCATTCGGACCTAATTCACTTGCTTGCACGGTATCAATGCGGGGGCATTCATAGTTTTCAGTAAAACGCTCGCGTATTGTCGAAAATTTGTCTATTAAATTTTTTAGCGAAAGTCGACTACCCCGTCCGTCCTAATGTTTCTTTAACTAACTTATGGCTGTAGATCACCTCATTCGGACCTAATTCACTTGCTTGCACGGTATCAATGCGGGGGCATTAATAGTTTTCAGTAAAACGCTCGCGTTTGATCGAAAATTTGTTTGATTAAATTTTTTAGCGAAAGTCGACTACCCCGTCCGTCCTAATGTTTCTTTAACTAACTTATGGCTGTAGATCACCTCATTCGGACCTAATTCACTTGCTTGCACGGTATCAATGCGGGGGCATTCATAGTTTTCAGTAAAACGCTCGCGTATTGTCGAAAATTTGTCTATTAAATTTTTTAGCGAAAGTCGACTACCCCGTCCGTCCTAATGTTTCTTTAACTAACTTATGGCTGTAGATCACCTCATTCGGACCTAATTCACTTGCTTGCACGGTATCAATGCGGGGGCATTAATAGTTTTCAGTAAAACGCTCGCGTTTGATCGAAAATTTGTTGATTAAATTTTTTAGCGAAAGTCGACTACCCCGTCCGTCCTAATGTTTCTTTAACTAACTTATGGCTGTAGATCACCTCATTCGGACCTAATTCACTTGCTTGCACGGTATCAATGCGGGGGCATTCATAGTTTTCAGTAAAACACTCGCGTATTGTCGAAAATTTGTCTATTAAATTTTTTAGCGAAAGTCGACTACCCCGTCCGTCCTAATGTTTCTTTAACTAACTTATGGCTGTAGATCACCTCATTCGGACCTAATTCACTTGCTTGCACGGTATCAATGCGGGGGGCATTAATAGTTTTCAGTAAAACGCTCGCGTTTGATCGAAAATTTGTTGATTAAATTTTTTAGCGAAAGTCGACTACCCCGTCCGTCCTAATGTTTCTTTAACTAACTTATGGCTGTAGATCACCTCATTCGGACCTAATTCACTTGCTTGCACGGTATCAATGCGGGGGCATTCATAGTTTTCAGTAAAACACTCGCGTATTGTCGAAAATTTGTCTATTAAATTTTTTAGCGAAAGTCGACTACCCCGTCCGTCCTAATGTTTCTTTAACTAACTTATGGCTGTAGATCACCTCATTCGGACCTAATTCACTTGCTTGCACGGTATCAATGCGGGGGCATTAATAGTTTTCAGTAAAACGCTCGCGTTTGATCGAAAATTTGTTGATTAAATTTTTTAGCGAAAGTCGACTACCCCGTCCGTCCTAATGTTTCTTTAACTAACTTATGGCTGTAGATCACCTCATTCGGACCTAATTCACTTGCTTGCACGGTATCAATGCGGGGGCATTCATAGTTTTCAGTAAAACGCTCGCGTTTGATCGAAAATTTGTTGATTAAATTTTTTAGCGAAAGTCGACTACCCCGTCCGTCCTAATGTTTCTTTAACTAACTTATGGCTGTAGATCACCTCATTCGGACCTAATTCACTTGCTTGCACGGTATCAATGCGGGGGCATTCATAGTTTTCAGTAAAACACTCGCGTATTGTCGAAAATTTGTCTATTAAATTTTTTAGCGAAAGTCGACTACCCCGTCCGTCCTAATGTTTCTTTAACTAACTTATGGCTGTAGATCACCTCATTCGGACCTAATTCACTTGCTTGCACGGTATCAATGCGGGGGCATTAATAGTTTTCAGTAAAACGCTCGCGTTTGATCGAAAATTTGTTTATTAAATTTTTTAGCGAAAGTCGACTACCCCGTCCGTCCTAATGTTTCTTTAACTAACTTATGGCTGTAGATCACCTCATTCGGACCTAATTCACTTGCTTGCACGGTATCAATGCGGGGGCATTCATAGTTTTCAGTAAAACACTCGCGTATTGTCGAAAATTTGTCTATTAAATTTTTTAGCGAAAGTCGACTACCCCGTCCGTCCTAATGTTTCTTTAACTAACTTATGGCTGTTAGATCACCTCATTCGGACCTAATTCACTTGCTTGCACGGTATCAATGCGGGGGCATTCATAGTTTTCAGTAAAACACTCGCGTATTGATCGAAAATTTGTCTATTAAATTTTTTAGCGAAAGTCGACTACCCCGTCCGTCCTAATGTTTCCTTAACTAACTTATGGCTGTAGATCACCTCATTCGGACCTAATTCACTTGCTTGCACGGTATCAATGCGGGGGCATTCATAGTTTTCAGTAAAACGCTCGCGTTTGATCGAAAATTTGTTTATTAAATTTTTTAGCGAAAGTCGACTACCCCGTCCGTCCTAATGTTTCTTTAACTAACTTATGGCTGTAGATCACCTCATTCGGACCTAATTCACTTGCTTGCACGGTATCAATGCGGGGGCATTCATAGTTTTCAGTAAAACGCTCGCGTATTGTCGAAAATTTGTCTATTAAATTTTTTAGCGAAAGTCGACTACCCCGTCCGTCCTAATGTTTCTTTAACTAACTTATGGCTGTAGATCACCTCATTCGGACCTAATTCACTTGCTTGCACGGTATCAATGCGGGGGCATTAATAGTTTTCAGTAAAACGCTCGCGTTTGATCGAAAATTTGTTTATTAAATTTTTTAGCGAAAGTCGACTACCCCGTCCGTCCTAATGTTTCTTTAACTAACTTATGGCTGTAGATCACCTCATTCGGACCTAATTCACTTGCTTGCACGGTATCAATGCGGGGGCATTCATAGTTTTCAGTAAAACGCTCGCGTTTGATCGAAAATTTGTCTATTAAATTTTTTAGCGAAAGTCGACTACCCCGTCCGTCCTAATGTTTCTTTAACTAACTTATGGCTGTAGATCACCTCATTCGGACCTAATTCACTTGCTTGCACGGTATCAATGCGGGGGCATTCATAGTTTTCAGTAAAACACTCGCGTATTGTCGAAAATTTGTCTATTAAATTTTTTAGCGAAAGTCGACTACCCCGTCCGTCCTAATGTTTCTTTAACTAACTTATGGCTGTAGATCACCTCATTCGGACCTAATTCACTTGCTTGCACGGTATCAATGCGGGGGCATTAATAGTTTTCAGTAAAACGCTCGCGTATTGATCGAAAATTTGTTTATTAAATTTTTTAGCGAAAGTCGACTACCCCGTCCGTCCTAATGTTTCTTTAACTAACTTATGGCTGTAGATCACCTCATTCGGACCTAATTCACTTGCTTGCACGGTATCAATGCGGGGGCATTCATAGTTTTCAGTAAAACGCTCGCGTATTGATCGAAAATTTGTCTATTAAATTTTTTAGCGAAAGTCGACTACCCCGTCCGTCCTAATGTTTCTTTAACTAACTTATGGCTGTAGATCACCTCATTCGGACCTAATTCACTTGCTTGCACGGTATCAATGCGGGGGCATTCATAGTTTTCAGTAAAACGCTCGCGTATTGTCGAAAATTTGTCTATTAAATTTTTTAGCGAAAGTCGACTACCCCGTCCGTCCTAATGTTTCTTTAACTAACTTATGGCTGTAGATCACCTCATTCGGACCTAATTCACTTGCTTGCACGGTATCAATGCGGGGGCATTAATAGTTTTCAGTAAAACGCTCGCGTTTGATCGAAAATTTGTTGATTAAATTTTTTAGCGAAAGTCGACTACCCCGTCCGTCCTAATGTTTCTTTAACTAACTTATGGCTGTAGATCACCTCATTCGGACCTAATTCACTTGCTTGCACGGTATCAATGCGGGGGCATTCATAGTTTTCAGTAAAACGCTCGCGTATTGTCGAAAATTTGTCTATTAAATTTTTTAGCGAAAGTCGACTACCCCGTCCGTCCTAATGTTTCTTTAACTAACTTATGGCTGTAGATCACCTCATTCGGACCTAATTCACTTGCTTGCACGGTATCAATGCGGGGGCATTAATAGTTTTCAGTAAAACGCTCGCGTTTGATCGAAAATTTGTTGATTAAATTTTTTAGCGAAAGTCGACTACCCCGTCCGTCCTAATGTTTCTTTAACTAACTTATGGCTATAGATCACCTCATTCGGACCTAATTCACTTGCTTGCACGGTATCAATGCGGGGGCATTCATAGTTTTCAGTAAAACACTCGCGTATTGTCGAAAATTTGTCTATTAAATTTTTTAGCGAAAGTCGACTACCCCGTCCGTCCTAATGTTTCCTTAACTAACTTATGGCTGTAGATCACCTCATTCGGACCTAATTCACTTGCTTGCACGGTATCAATGGGGGGCATTCATAGTTTTAGTAAAACGCTCGCGTTTGTCGAAAATTTGTCGATTAAATTTTTTAGCGAAAGTCGACTCCCCCGCCCGGGGTCCTAATGTTTCTTTAACTAACTTATGGCTGTAGATCACCTCATTCGGACCTAATTCACTTGCTTGCACGGTATCAATGCGGGGGCATTAATAGTTTTCAGTAAAACGCTCGCGTTTGATCGAAAATTTGTTGATTAAATTTTTTAGCGAAAGTCGACTACCCCGTCCGTCCTAATGTTTCTTTAACTAACTTATGGCTGTAGATCACCTCATTCGGACCTAATTCACTTGCTTGCACGGTATCAATGCGGGGGCATTCATAGTTTTCAGTAAAACACTCGCGTATTGTCGAAAATTTGTCTATTAAATTTTTTAGCGAAAGTCGACTACCCCGTCCGTCCTAATGTTTCTTTAACTAACTTATGGCTGTAGATCACCTCATTCGGACCTAATTCACTTGCTTGCACGGTATCAATGCGGGGGCATTAATAGTTTTCAGTAAAACGCTCGCGTTTGATCGAAAATTTGTTTATTAAATTTTTTAGCGAAAGTCGACTACCCCGTCCGTCCTAATGTTTCTTTAACTAACTTATGGCTGTAGATCACCTCATTCGGACCTAATTCACTTGCTTGCACGGTATCAATGCGGGGGCATTCATAGTTTTCAGTAAAACGCTCGCGTATTGTCGAAAATTTGTCTATTAAATTTTTTAGCGAAAGTCGACTACCCCGTCCGTCCTAATGTTTCTTTAACTAACTTATGGCTGTAGATCACCTCATTCGGACCTAATTCACTTGCTTGCACGGTATCAATGCGGGGGCATTAATAGTTTTCAGTAAAACGCTCGCGTATTGATCGAAAATTTGTTGATTAAATTTTTTAGCGAAAGTCGACTACCCCGTCCGTCCTAATGTTTCTTTAACTAACTTATGGCTGTAGATCACCTCATTCGGACCTAATTCACTTGCTTGCACGGTATCAATGCGGGGGCATTCATAGTTTTCAGTAAAACACTCGCGTATTGTCGAAAATTTGTCTATTAAATTTTTTAGCGAAAGTCGACTACCCCGTCCGTCCTAATGTTTCTTTAACTAACTTATGGCTGTAGATCACCTCATTCGGACCTAATTCACTTGCTTGCACGGTATCAATGCGGGGGCATTCATAGTTTTCAGTAAAACGCTCGCGTATTGATCGAAAATTTGTCTATTAAATTTTTTAGCGAAAGTCGACTACCCCGTCCGTCCTAATGTTTCTTTAACTAACTTATGGCTGTAGATCACCTCATTCGGACCTAATTCACTTGCTTGCACGGTATCAATGCGGGGGCATTAATAGTTTTCAGTAAAACGCTCGCGTTTGATCGAAAATTTGTTTATTAAATTTTTTAGCGAAAGTCGACTACCCCGTCCGTCCTAATGTTTCTTTAACTAACTTATGGCTGTAGATCACCTCATTCGGACCTAATTCACTTGCTTGCACGGTATCAATGCGGGGGCATTCATAGTTTTCAGTAAAACGCTCGCGTATTGATCGAAAATTTGTCTATTAAATTTTTTAGCGAAAGTCGACTACCCCGTCCGTCCTAATGTTTCTTTAACTAACTTATGGCTGTAGATCACCTCATTCGGACCTAATTCACTTGCTTGCACGGTATCAATGCGGGGGCATTCATAGTTTTCAGTAAAACGCTCGCGTTTGATCAAAATTTTGGTTTGTCGAAAATTTGTTTATTAAATTTTTTAGCGAAAGTCGACTACCCCGTCCGTCCTAATGTTTCTTTAACTAACTTATGGCTGTAGATCACCTCATTCGGACCTAATTCACTTGCTTGCACGGTATCAATGCGGGGGCATTCATAGTTTTCAGTAAAACACTCGCGTATTGTCGAAAATTTGTCTATTAAATTTTTTAGCGAAAGTCGACTACCCCGTCCGTCCTAATGTTTCCTTAACTAACTTATGGCTGTAGATCACCTCATTCGGACCTAATTCACTTGCTTGCACGGTATCAATGCGGGGGCATTAATAGTTTTCAGTAAAACGCTCGCGTTTGATCGAAAATTTGTCGATTAAATTTTTTAGCGAAAGTCGACTACCCCGTCCGTCCTAATGTTTCTTTAACTAACTTATGGCTGTAGATCACCTCATTCGGACCTAATTCACTTGCTTGCACGGTATCAATGCGGGGGCATTCATAGTTTTCAGTAAAACACTCGCGTATTGTCGAAAATTTGTCTATTAAATTTTTTAGCGAAAGTCGACTACCCCGTCCGTCCTAATGTTTCTTTAACTAACTTATGGCTGTAGATCACCTCATTCGGACCTAATTCACTTGCTTGCACGGTATCAATGCGGGGGCATTAATAGTTTTCAGTAAAACGCTCGCGTTTGATCGAAAATTTGTTGATTAAATTTTTTAGCGAAAGTCGACTACCCCGTCCGTCCTAATGTTTCTTTAACTAACTTATGGCTATAGATCACCTCATTCGGACCTAATTCACTTGCTTGCACGGTATCAATGCGGGGGCATTCATAGTTTTCAGTAAAACACTCGCGTATTGTCGAAAATTTGTCTATTAAATTTTTTAGCGAAAGTCGACTACCCCGTCCGTCCTAATGTTTCTTTAACTAACTTATGGCTGTAGATCACCTCATTCGGACCTAATTCACTTGCTTGCACGGTATCAATGCGGGGGCATTCATAGTTTTCAGTAAAACGCTCGCGTTTGATCGAAAATTTGTTGATTAAATTTTTTAGCGAAAGTCGACTACCCCGTCCGTCCTAATGTTTCTTTAACTAACTTATGGCTGTAGATCACCTCATTCGGACCTAATTCACTTGCTTGCACGGTATCAATGCGGGGGCATTCATAGTTTTCAGTAAAACGCTCGCGTATTGTCGAAAATTTGTCTATTAAATTTTTTAGCGAAAGTCGACTACCCCGTCCGTCCTAATGTTTCTTTAACTAACTTATGGCTGTAGATCACCTCATTCGGACCTAATTCACTTGCTTGCACGGTATCAATGCGGGGGCATTCATAGTTTTCAGTAAAACGCTCGCGTTTGATCGAAAATTTGTTTATTAAATTTTTTAGCGAAAGTCGACTACCCCGTCCGTCCTAATGTTTCTTTAACTAACTTATGGCTGTAGATCACCTCATTCGGACCTAATTCACTTGCTTGCACGGTATCAATGCGGGGGCATTCATAGTTTTCAGTAAAACACTCGCGTATTGTCGAAAATTTGTCTATTAAATTTTTTAGCGAAAGTCGACTACCCCGTCCGTCCTAATGTTTCTTTAACTAACTTATGGCTGTAGATCACCTCATTCGGACCTAATTCACTTGCTTGCACGGTATCAATGCGGGGGCATTAATAGTTTTCAGTAAAACGCTCGCGTTTGATCGAAAATTTGTTTATTAAATTTTTTAGCGAAAGTCGACTACCCCGTCCGTCCTAATGTTTCTTTAACTAACTTATGGCTGTAGATCACCTCATTCGGACCTAATTCACTTGCTTGCACGGTATCAATGCGGGGGCATTCATAGTTTTCAGTAAAACACTCGCGTATTGTCGAAAATTTGTCTATTAAATTTTTTAGCGAAAGTCGACTACCCCGTCCGTCCTAATGTTTCCTTAACTAACTTATGGCTGTAGATCACCTCATTCGGACCTAATTCACTTGCTTGCACGGTATCAATGCGGGGGCATTAATAGTTTTCAGTAAAACGCTCGCGTTTGATCGAAAATTTGTTGATTAAATTTTTTAGCGAAAGTCGACTACCCCGTCCGTCCTAATGTTTCTTTAACTAACTTATGGCTGTAGATCACCTCATTCGGACCTAATTCACTTGCTTGCACGGTATCAATGCGGGGGCATTCATAGTTTTCAGTAAAACACTCGCGTATTGTCGAAAATTTGTCTATTAAATTTTTTAGCGAAAGTCGACTACCCCGTCCGTCCTAATGTTTCTTTAACTAACTTATGGCTGTAGATCACCTCATTCGGACCTAATTCACTTGCTTGCACGGTATCAATGCGGGGGCATTCAATAGTTTTCAGTAAAACGCTCGCGTATTGATCGAAAATTTGTTTATTAAATTTTTTAGCGAAAGTCGACTACCCCGTCCGTCCTAATGTTTCTTTAACTAACTTATGGCTGTAGATCACCTCATTCGGACCTAATTCACTTGCTTGCACGGTATCAATGCGGGGGCATTAATAGTTTTCAGTAAAACGCTCGCGTTTGATCGAAAATTTGTTTATTAAATTTTTTAGCGAAAGTCGACTACCCCGTCCGTCCTAATGTTTCTTTAACTAACTTATGGCTGTAGATCACCTCATTCGGACCTAATTCACTTGCTTGCACGGTTCAAATGCGGGGGCAATTTTCAATAGTTTTAGTAAAACGCTCGCGTATTGATCGAAAATTTGTCTATTAAATTTTTTAGCGAAAGTCGACTACCCCGTCCGTCCTAATGTTTCTTTAACGAACTCATAGCTGCAATAGATCACCTCATTCGGACCTAATTCACTTGCTTGCACGGTATCAATGCGGGGGCATTCATAGTTTTCAGTAAAACACTCGCGTATTGTCGAAAATTTGTCTATTAAATTTTTTAGCGAAAGTCGACTACCCCGTCCGTCCTAATGTTTCTTTAACTAACTTATGGCTGTAGATCACCTCATTCGGACCTAATTCACTTGCTTGCACGGTATCAATGCGGGGGCATTAATAGTTTTCAGTAAAACGCTCGCGTTTGATCGAAAATTTGTTGATTAAATTTTTTAGCGAAAGTCGACTACCCCGTCCGTCCTAATGTTTCTTTAACTAACTTATGGCTGTAGATCACCTCATTCGGACCTAATTCACTTGCTTGCACGGTATCAATGCGGGGGCATTCATAGTTTTCAGTAAAACACTCGCGTATTGTCGAAAATTTGTCTATTAAATTTTTTAGCGAAAGTCGACTACCCCGTCCGTCCTAATGTTTCTTTAACTAACTTATGGCTGTAGATCACCTCATTCGGACCTAATTCACTTGCTTGCACGGTATCAATGCGGGGGCATTAATAGTTTTCAGTAAAACGCTCGCGTTTGATCGAAAATTTGTTGATTAAATTTTTTAGCGAAAGTCGACTACCCCGTCCGTCCTAATGTTTCTTTAACTAACTTATGGCTGTAGATCACCTCATTCGGACCTAATTCACTTGCTTGCACGGTATCAATGCGGGGGCATTCATAGTTTTCAGTAAAACGCTCGCGTATTGTCGAAAATTTGTCTATTAAATTTTTTAGCGAAAGTCGACTACCCCGTCCGTCCTAATGTTTCTTTAACTAACTTATGGCTGTAGATCACCTCATTCGGACCTAATTCACTTGCTTGCACGGTATCAATGCGGGGGCATTCATAGTTTTCAGTAAAACGCTCGCGTATTGTCGAAAATTTGTCTATTAAATTTTTTAGCGAAAGTCGACTACCCCGTCCGTCCTAATGTTTCTTTAACTAACTTATGGCTGTAGATCACCTCATTCGGACCTAATTCACTTGCTTGCACGGTATCAATGCGGGGGCATTCATAGTTTTCAGTAAAACGCTCGCGTATTGATCGAAAATTTGTTGATTAAATTTTTTAGCGAAAGTCGACTACCCCGTCCGTCCTAATGTTTCTTTAACTAACTTATGGCTGTAGATCACCTCATTCGGACCTAATTCACTTGCTTGCACGGTATCAATGCGGGGGCATTCATAGTTTTCAGTAAAACGCTCGCGTATTGTCGAAAATTTGTCTATTAAATTTTTTAGCGAAAGTCGACTACCCCGTCCGTCCTAATGTTTCTTTAACTAACTTATGGCTGTAGATCACCTCATTCGGACCTAATTCACTTGCTTGCACGGTATCAATGCGGGGGCATTCATAGTTTTCAGTAAAACGCTCGCGTATTGATCGAAAATTTGTCTGATTAAATTTTTTAGCGAAAGTCGACTACCCCGTCCGTCCTAATGTTTCTTTAACTAACTTATGGCTGTAGATCACCTCATTCGGACCTAATTCACTTGCTTGCACGGTATCAATGCGGGGGCATTAATAGTTTTCAGTAAAACGCTCGCGTATTGATCGAAAATTTGTTGATTAAATTTTTTAGCGAAAGTCGACTACCCCGTCCGTCCTAATGTTTCTTTAACTAACTTATGGCTGTAGATCACCTCATTCGGACCTAATTCACTTGCTTGCACGGTATCAATGCGGGGGCATTCATAGTTTTCAGTAAAACGCTCGCGTTTGATCGAAAATTTGTTGATTAAATTTTTTAGCGAAAGTCGACTACCCCGTCCGTCCTAATGTTTCTTTAACTAACTTATGGCTGTAGATCACCTCATTCGGACCTAATTCACTTGCTTGCACGGTATCAATGCGGGGGCATTCATAGTTTTCAGTAAAACGCTCGCGTATTGTCGAAAATTTGTCTATTAAATTTTTTAGCGAAAGTCGACTACCCCGTCCGTCCTAATGTTTCTTTAACTAACTTATGGCTGTAGATCACCTCATTCGGACCTAATTCACTTGCTTGCACGGTATCAATGCGGGGGCATTAATAGTTTTCAGTAAAACGCTCGCGTATTGATCGAAAATTTGTCTATTAAATTTTTTAGCGAAAGTCGACTACCCCGTCCGTCCTAATGTTTCTTTAACTAACTTATGGCTGTAGATCACCTCATTCGGACCTAATTCACTTGCTTGCACGGTATCAATGCGGGGGCATTCATAGTTTTCAGTAAAACGCTCGCGTTTGATCGAAAATTTGTTGATTAAATTTTTTAGCGAAAGTCGACTACCCCGTCCGTCCTAATGTTTCTTTAACTAACTTATGGCTGTAGATCACCTCATTCGGACCTAATTCACTTGCTTGCACGGTATCAATGCGGGGGCATTCATAGTTTTCAGTAAAACACTCGCGTATTGTCGAAAATTTGTCTATTAAATTTTTTAGCGAAAGTCGACTACCCCGTCCGTCCTAATGTTTCTTTAACTAACTTATGGCTGTAGATCACCTCATTCGGACCTAATTCACTTGCTTGCACGGTATCAATGCGGGGGCATTAATAGTTTTCAGTAAAACGCTCGCGTTTGATCGAAAATTTGTTGATTAAATTTTTTAGCGAAAGTCGACTACCCCGTCCGTCCTAATGTTTCTTTAACTAACTTATGGCTGTAGATCACCTCATTCGGACCTAATTCACTTGCTTGCACGGTATCAATGCGGGGGCATTCATAGTTTTCAGTAAAACACTCGCGTATTGTCGAAAATTTGTCTATTAAATTTTTTAGCGAAAGTCGACTACCCCGTCCGTCCTAATGTTTCTTTAACTAACTTATGGCTGTAGATCACCTCATTCGGACCTAATTCACTTGCTTGCACGGTATCAATGCGGGGGCATTAATAGTTTTCAGTAAAACGCTCGCGTTTGATCGAAAATTTGTTTATTAAATTTTTTAGCGAAAGTCGACTACCCCGTCCGTCCTAATGTTTCTTTAACTAACTTATGGCTGTAGATCACCTCATTCGGACCTAATTCACTTGCTTGCACGGTATCAATGCGGGGGCATTCATAGTTTTCAGTAAAACGCTCGCGTATTGATCGAAAATTTGTTTATTAAATTTTTTAGCGAAAGTCGACTACCCCGTCCGTCCTAATGTTTCTTTAACTAACTTATGGCTGTAGATCACCTCATTCGGACCTAATTCACTTGCTTGCACGGTATCAATGCGGGGGCATTAATAGTTTTCAGTAAAACGCTCGCGTATTGATCGAAAATTTGTTGATTAAATTTTTTAGCGAAAGTCGACTACCCCGTCCGTCCTAATGTTTCTTTAACTAACTTATGGCTGTAGATCACCTCATTCGGACCTAATTCACTTGCTTGCACGGTATCAATGCGGGGGCATTCATAGTTTTCAGTAAAACACTCGCGTATTGTCGAAAATTTGTCTATTAAATTTTTTAGCGAAAGTCGACTACCCCGTCCGTCCTAATGTTTCTTTAACTAACTTATGGCTGTAGATCACCTCATTCGGACCTAATTCACTTGCTTGCACGGTATCAATGCGGGGGCATTAATAGTTTTCAGTAAAACGCTCGCGTATTGATCGAAAATTTGTTGATTAAATTTTTTAGCGAAAGTCGACTACCCCGTCCGTCCTAATGTTTCTTTAACTAACTTATGGCTGTAGATCACCTCATTCGGACCTAATTCACTTGCTTGCACGGTATCAATGCGGGGGCATTCATAGTTTTCAGTAAAACGCTCGCGTATTGATCGAAAATTTGTTTATTAAATTTTTTAGCGAAAGTCGACTACCCCGTCCGTCCTAATGTTTCTTTAACTAACTTATGGCTGTAGATCACCTCATTCGGACCTAATTCACTTGCTTGCACGGTATCAATGCGGGGGCATTCATAGTTTTCAGTAAAACGCTCGCGTTTGATCGAAAATTTGTTGATTAAATTTTTTAGCGAAAGTCGACTACCCCGTCCGTCCTAATGTTTCTTTAACTAACTTATGGCTGTAGATCACCTCATTCGGACCTAATTCACTTGCTTGCACGGTATCAATGCGGGGGCATTCATAGTTTTCAGTAAAACACTCGCGTATTGTCGAAAATTTGTCTATTAAATTTTTTAGCGAAAGTCGACTACCCCGTCCGTCCTAATGTTTCTTTAACTAACTTATGGCTGTAGATCACCTCATTCGGACCTAATTCACTTGCTTGCACGGTATCAATGCGGGGGCATTAATAGTTTTCAGTAAAACGCTCGCGTTTGATCGAAAATTTGTTGATTAAATTTTTTAGCGAAAGTCGACTACCCCGTCCGTCCTAATGTTTCTTTAACTAACTTATGGCTGTAGATCACCTCATTCGGACCTAATTCACTTGCTTGCACGGTATCAATGCGGGGGCATTCATAGTTTTCAGTAAAACGCTCGCGTATTGTCGAAAATTTGTCTATTAAATTTTTTAGCGAAAGTCGACTACCCCGTCCGTCCTAATGTTTCTTTAACTAACTTATGGCTGTAGATCACCTCATTCGGACCTAATTCACTTGCTTGCACGGTATCAATGCGGGGGCATTAATAGTTTTCAGTAAAACGCTCGCGTTTGATCGAAAATTTGTTTATTAAATTTTTTAGCGAAAGTCGACTACCCCGTCCGTCCTAATGTTTCTTTAACTAACTTATGGCTGTAGATCACCTCATTCGGACCTAATTCACTTGCTTGCACGGTATCAATGCGGGGGCATTCATAGTTTTCAGTAAAACGCTCGCGTATTGTCGAAAATTTGTCTATTAAATTTTTTAGCGAAAGTCGACTACCCCGTCCGTCCTAATGTTTCTTTAACTAACTTATGGCTGTAGATCACCTCATTCGGACCTAATTCACTTGCTTGCACGGTATCAATGCGGGGGCATTCATAGTTTTCAGTAAAACGCTCGCGTTTGATCGAAAATTTGTTTATTAAATTTTTTAGCGAAAGTCGACTACCCCGTCCGTCCTAATGTTTCTTTAACTAACTTATGGCTGTAGATCACCTCATTCGGACCTAATTCACTTGCTTGCACGGTATCAATGCGGGGGCATTCATAGTTTTCAGTAAAACACTCGCGTATTGTCGAAAATTTGTCTATTAAATTTTTTAGCGAAAGTCGACTACCCCGTCCGTCCTAATGTTTCTTTAACTAACTTATGGCTGTAGATCACCTCATTCGGACCTAATTCACTTGCTTGCACGGTATCAATGCGGGGGCATTAATAGTTTTCAGTAAAACGCTCGCGTTTGATCGAAAATTTGTTTATTAAATTTTTTAGCGAAAGTCGACTACCCCGTCCGTCCTAATGTTTCTTTAACTAACTTATGGCTGTAGATCACCTCATTCGGACCTAATTCACTTGCTTGCACGGTATCAATGCGGGGGCATTCATAGTTTTCAGTAAAACACTCGCGTATTGTCGAAAATTTGTCTTATTAAATTTTTTAGCGAAAGTCGACTACCCCGTCCGTCCTAATGTTTCTTTAACTAACTTATGGCTGTAGATCACCTCATTCGGACCTAATTCACTTGCTTGCACGGTATCAATGCGGGGGCATTAATAGTTTTCAGTAAAACGCTCGCGTATTGATCGAAAATTTGTTTATTAAATTTTTTAGCGAAAGTCGACTACCCCGTCCGTCCTAATGTTTCTTTAACTAACTTATGGCTGTAGATCACCTCATTCGGACCTAATTCACTTGCTTGCACGGTATCAATGCGGGGGCATTCATAGTTTTCAGTAAAACGCTCGCGTATTGATCGAAAATTTGTTGATTAAATTTTTTAGCGAAAGTCGACTACCCCGTCCGTCCTAATGTTTCTTTAACTAACTTATGGCTGTAGATCACCTCATTCGGACCTAATTCACTTGCTTGCACGGTATCAATGCGGGGGCATTCATAGTTTTCAGTAAAACACTCGCGTATTGTCGAAAATTTGTCTATTAAATTTTTTAGCGAAAGTCGACTACCCCGTCCGTCCTAATTTTTCTTTAACTAACTTATGGCTGTAGATCACCTCATTCGGACCTAATTCACTTGCTTGCACGGTATCAATGCGGGGGCATTAATAGTTTTCAGTAAAACGCTCGCGTTTGATCGAAAATTTGTTTATTAAATTTTTTAGCGAAAGTCGACTACCCCGTCCGTCCTAATGTTTCTTTAACTAACTTATGGCTGTAGATCACCTCATTCGGACCTAATTCACTTGCTTGCACGGTATCAATGCGGGGGCATTCATAGTTTTCAGTAAAACACTCGCGTATTGTCGAAAATTTGTCTATTAAATTTTTTAGCGAAAGTCGACTACCCCGTCCGTCCTAATGTTTCTTTAACTAACTTATGGCTGTAGATCACCTCATTCGGACCTAATTCACTTGCTTGCACGGTATCAATGCGGGGGCATTCATAGTTTTCAGTAAAACGCTCGCGTATTGTCGAAAATTTGTCTATTAAATTTTTTAGCGAAAGTCGACTACCCCGTCCGTCCTAATGTTTCTTTAACTAACTTATGGCTGTAGATCACCTCATTCGGACCTAATTCACTTGCTTGCACGGTATCAATGCGGGGGCATTAATAGTTTTCAGTAAAACGCTCGCGTATTGATCGAAAATTTGTTGATTAAATTTTTTAGCGAAAGTCGACTACCCCGTCCGTCCTAATGTTTCTTTAACTAACTTATGGCTGTAGATCACCTCATTCGGACCTAATTCACTTGCTTGCACGGTATCAATGCGGGGGCATTCATAGTTTTCAGTAAAACGCTCGCGTATTGATCGAAAATTTGTCTATTAAATTTTTTAGCGAAAGTCGACTACCCCGTCCGTCCTAATGTTTCTTTAACTAACTTATGGCTGTAGATCACCTCATTCGGACCTAATTCACTTGCTTGCACGGTATCAATGCGGGGGCATTCATAGTTTTCAGTAAAACGCTCGCGTTTGATCGAAAATTTGTCGATTAAATTTTTTAGCGAAAGTCGACTACCCCGTCCGTCCTAATGTTTCTTTAACTAACTTATGGCTGTAGATCACCTCATTCGGACCTAATTCACTTGCTTGCACGGTATCAATGCGGGGGCATTCATAGTTTTCAGTAAAACACTCGCGTATTGTCGAAAATTTGTCTATTAAATTTTTTAGCGAAAGTCGACTACCCCGTCCGTCCTAATGTTTCTTTAACTAACTTATGGCTGTAGATCACCTCATTCGGACCTAATTCACTTGCTTGCACGGTATCAATGCGGGGGCATTAATAGTTTTCAGTAAAACGCTCGCGTATTGATCGAAAATTTGTTTATTAAATTTTTTAGCGAAAGTCGACTACCCCGTCCGTCCTAATGTTTCTTTAACTAACTTATGGCTGTAGATCACCTCATTCGGACCTAATTCACTTGCTTGCACGGTATCAATGCGGGGGCATTAATAGTTTTCAGTAAAACGCTCGCGTTTGATCGAAAATTTGTTGATTAAATTTTTTAGCGAAAGTCGACTACCCCGTCCGTCCTAATGTTTCTTTAACTAACTTATGGCTGTAGATCACCTCATTCGGACCTAATTCACTTGCTTGCACGGTATCAATGCGGGGGCATTCATAGTTTTCAGTAAAACACTCGCGTATTGTCGAAAATTTGTCTATTAAATTTTTTAGCGAAAGTCGACTACCCCGTCCGTCCTAATGTTTCTTTAACTAACTTATGGCTGTAGATCACCTCATTCGGACCTAATTCACTTGCTTGCACGGTATCAATGCGGGGGCATTAATAGTTTTCAGTAAAACGCTCGCGTTTGATCGAAAATTTGTTTATTAAATTTTTTAGCGAAAGTCGACTACCCCGTCCGTCCTAATGTTTCTTTAACTAACTTATGGCTGTAGATCACCTCATTCGGACCTAATTCACTTGCTTGCACGGTATCAATGCGGGGGCATTCATAGTTTTCAGTAAAACGCTCGCGTTTGATCGAAAATTTGTTGATTAAATTTTTTAGCGAAAGTCGACTACCCCGTCCGTCCTAATGTTTCTTTAACTAACTTATGGCTGTAGATCACCTCATTCGGACCTAATTCACTTGCTTGCACGGTATCAATGCGGGGGCATTCATAGTTTTCAGTAAAACACTCGCGTATTGTCGAAAATTTGTCTATTAAATTTTTTAGCGAAAGTCGACTACCCCGTCCGTCCTAATGTTTCTTTAACTAACTTATGGCTGTAGATCACCTCATTCGGACCTAATTCACTTGCTTGCACGGTATCAATGCGGGGGCATTCATAGTTTTCAGTAAAACGCTCGCGTATTGATCGAAAATTTGTCTTTAAATTTTTTGCAAAGTCTGAGTTAAATTTTTTAAATTTTTTAGCGAAAGTCGACTACCCCGTCCGTCCTAATGTTTCTTTAACTAACTTATGGCTGTAGATCACCTCATTCGGACCTAATTCACTTGCTTGCACGGTATCAATGCGGGGGCATTCATAGTTTTCAGTAAAACACTCGCGTATTGTCGAAAATTTGTCTATTAAATTTTTTAGCGAAAGTCGACTACCCCGTCCGTCCTAATGTTTCTTTAACTAACTTATGGCTGTAGATCACCTCATTCGGACCTAATTCACTTGCTTGCACGGTATCAATGCGGGGGCATTAATAGTTTTCAGTAAAACGCTCGCGTTTGATCGAAAATTTGTTGATTAAATTTTTTAGCGAAAGTCGACTACCCCGTCCGTCCTAATGTTTCTTTAACTAACTTATGGCTGTAGATCACCTCATTCGGACCTAATTCACTTGCTTGCACGGTATCAATGCGGGGGCATTCATAGTTTTCAGTAAAACGCTCGCGTATTGTCGAAAATTTGTCTATTAAATTTTTTAGCGAAAGTCGACTACCCCGTCCGTCCTAATGTTTCTTTAACTAACTTATGGCTGTAGATCACCTCATTCGGACCTAATTCACTTGCTTGCACGGTATCAATGCGGGGGCATTAATAGTTTTCAGTAAAACGCTCGCGTTTGATCGAAAATTTGTCTATTAAATTTTTTAGCGAAAGTCGACTACCCCGTCCGTCCTAATGTTTCTTTAACTAACTTATGGCTGTAGATCACCTCATTCGGACCTAATTCACTTGCTTGCACGGTATCAATGCGGGGGCATTCATAGTTTTCAGTAAAACGCTCGCGTTTGATCGAAAATTTGTTTATTAAATTTTTTAGCGAAAGTCGACTACCCCGTCCGTCCTAATGTTTCTTTAACTAACTTATGGCTGTAGATCACCTCATTCGGACCTAATTCACTTGCTTGCACGGTATCAATGCGGGGGCATTCATAGTTTTCAGTAAAACGCTCGCGTATTGTCGAAAATTTGTCTATTAAATTTTTTAGCGAAAGTCGACTACCCCGTCCGTCCTAATGTTTCTTTAACTAACTTATGGCTGTAGATCACCTCATTCGGACCTAATTCACTTGCTTGCACGGTATCAATGCGGGGGCATTCATAGTTTTTCATTAAAACGCTCGCGTATTGTCGAAAATTTGTCTGATTAAATTTTTTAGCGAAAGTCGACTACCCCGTCCGTCCTAATGTTTCTTTAACTAACTTATGGCTGTAGATCACCTCATTCGGACCTAATTCACTTGCTTGCACGGTATCAATGCGGGGGCATTAATAGTTTTCAGTAAAACGCTCGCGTTTGATCGAAAATTTGTTTATTAAATTTTTTAGCGAAAGTCGACTACCCCGTCCGTCCTAATGTTTCTTTAACTAACTTATGGCTGTAGATCACCTCATTCGGACCTAATTCACTTGCTTGCACGGTATCAATGCGGGGGCATTCATAGTTTTCAGTAAAACGCTCGCGTATTGTCGAAAATTTGTCTATTAAATTTTTTAGCGAAAGTCGACTACCCCGTCCGTCCTAATGTTTCTTTAACTAACTTATGGCTGTAGATCACCTCATTCGGACCTAATTCACTTGCTTGCACGGTATCAATGCGGGGGCATTCATAGTTTTCAGTAAAACGCTCGCGTATTGATCGAAAATTTGTTGATTAAATTTTTTAGCGAAAGTCGACTACCCCGTCCGTCCTAATGTTTCTTTAACTAACTTATGGCTGTAGATCACCTCATTCGGACCTAATTCACTTGCTTGCACGGTATCAATGCGGGGGCATTCATAGTTTTCAGTAAAACGCTCGCGTATTGTCGAAAATTTGTCTATTAAATTTTTTAGCGAAAGTCGACTACCCCGTCCGTCCTAATGTTTCTTTAACTAACTTATGGCTGTAGATCACCTCATTCGGACCTAATTCACTTGCTTGCACGGTATCAATGCGGGGGCATTAATAGTTTTCAGTAAAACGCTCGCGTATTGATCGAAAATTTGTCTATTAAATTTTTTAGCGAAAGTCGACTACCCCGTCCGTCCTAATGTTTCTTTAACTAACTTATGGCTGTAGATCACCTCATTCGGACCTAATTCACTTGCTTGCACGGTATCAATGCGGGGGCATTAATAGTTTTCAGTAAAACGCTCGCGTTTGATCGAAAATTTGTTTATTAAATTTTTTAGCGAAAGTCGACTACCCCGTCCGTCCTAATGTTTCTTTAACTAACTTATGGCTGTAGATCACCTCATTCGGACCTAATTCACTTGCTTGCACGGTATCAATGCGGGGGCATTCATAGTTTTCAGTAAAACACTCGCGTATTGTCGAAAATTTGTCTATTAAATTTTTTAGCGAAAGTCGACTACCCCGTCCGTCCTAATGTTTCTTTAACTAACTTATGGCTGTAGATCACCTCATTCGGACCTAATTCACTTGCCACGGTATCATTTTTTTTTTGCCCCCCCCCCCTTTTTTTTTTTTTTTTTTTTTTTTTGGTTTTTTGCACGGTATCAATGCGGGGGCATTAATAGTTTTCAGTAAAACGCTCGCGTTTGATCGAAAATTTGTTTATTAAATTTTTTAGCGAAAGTCGACTACCCCGTCCGTCCTAATGTTTCTTTAACTAACTTATGGCTGTAGATCACCTCATTCGGACCTAATTCACTTGCTTGCACGGTATCAATGCGGGGGCATTCATAGTTTTCAGTAAAACGCTCGCGTATTGTCGAAAATTTGTCTATTAAATTTTTTAGCGAAAGTCGACTACCCCGTCCGTCCTAATGTTTCTTTAACTAACTTATGGCTGTAGATCACCTCATTCGGACCTAATTCACTTGCTTGCACGGTATCAATGCGGGGGCATTCATAGTTTTCAGTAAAACGCTCGCGTATTGATCGAAAATTTGTTTATTAAATTTTTTAGCGAAAGTCGACTACCCCGTCCGTCCTAATGTTTCTTTAACTAACTTATGGCTGTAGATCACCTCATTCGGACCTAATTCACTTGCTTGCACGGTATCAATGCGGGGGCATTCATAGTTTTCAGTAAAACACTCGCGTATTGTCGAAAATTTGTCTATTAAATTTTTTAGCGAAAGTCGACTACCCCGTCCGTCCTAATGTTTCTTTAACTAACTTATGGCTGTAGATCACCTCATTCGGACCTAATTCACTTGCTTGCACGGTATCAATGCGGGGGCATTAATAGTTTTCAGTAAAACGCTCGCGTTTGATCGAAAATTTGTTGATTAAATTTTTTAGCGAAAGTCGACTACCCCGTCCGTCCTAATGTTTCTTTAACTAACTTATGGCTGTAGATCACCTCATTCGGACCTAATTCACTTGCTTGCACGGTATCAATGCGGGGGCATTCATAGTTTTCAGTAAAACGCTCGCGTATTGTCGAAAATTTGTCTATTAAATTTTTTAGCGAAAGTCGACTACCCCGTCCGTCCTAATGTTTCTTTAACTAACTTATGGCTGTAGATCACCTCATTCGGACCTAATTCACTTGCTTGCACGGTATCAATGCGGGGGCATTAATAGTTTTCAGTAAAACGCTCGCGTATTGATCGAAAATTTGTTTATTAAATTTTTTAGCGAAAGTCGACTACCCCGTCCGTCCTAATGTTTCTTTAACTAACTTATGGCTGTAGATCACCTCATTCGGACCTAATTCACTTGCTTGCACGGTATCAATGCGGGGGCATTCATAGTTTTCAGTAAAACGCTCGCGTATTGTCGAAAATTTGTCTATTAAATTTTTTAGCGAAAGTCGACTACCCCGTCCGTCCTAATGTTTCTTTAACTAACTTATGGCTGTAGATCACCTCATTCGGACCTAATTCACTTGCTTGCACGGTATCAATGCGGGGGCATTAATAGTTTTCAGTAAAACGCTCGCGTATTGATCGAAAATTTGTTGATTAAATTTTTTAGCGAAAGTCGACTACCCCGTCCGTCCTAATGTTTCTTTAACTAACTTATGGCTGTAGATCACCTCATTCGGACCTAATTCACTTGCTTGCACGGTATCAATGCGGGGGCATTCATAGTTTTCAGTAAAACGCTCGCGTATTGTCGAAAATTTGTCTATTAAATTTTTTAGCGAAAGTCGACTACCCCGTCCGTCCTAATGTTTCTTTAACTAACTTATGGCTGTAGATCACCTCATTCGGACCTAATTCACTTGCTTGCACGGTATCAATGCGGGGGCATTAATAGTTTTCAGTAAAACGCTCGCGTATTGATCGAAAATTTGTTTGATTAAATTTTTTAGCGAAAGTCGACTACCCCGTCCGTCCTAATGTTTCTTTAACTAACTTATGGCTGTAGATCACCTCATTCGGACCTAATTCACTTGCTTGCACGGTATCAATGCGGGGGCATTAATAGTTTTCAGTAAAACGCTCGCGTATTGATCGAAAATTTGTCTATTAAATTTTTTAGCGAAAGTCGACTACCCCGTCCGTCCTAATGTTTCTTTAACTAACTTATGGCTGTAGATCACCTCATTCGGACCTAATTCACTTGCTTGCACGGTATCAATGCGGGGGCATTCATAGTTTTCAGTAAAACGCTCGCGTATTGTCGAAAATTTGTCTATTAAATTTTTTAGCGAAAGTCGACTACCCCGTCCGTCCTAATGTTTCTTTAACTAACTTATGGCTGTAGATCACCTCATTCGGACCTAATTCACTTGCTTGCACGGTATCAATGCGGGGGCATTCATAGTTTTCAGTAAAACGCTCGCGTTTGTCGAAAATTTGTTTATTAAATTTTTTTGCGAGGGGGGGCTTCCCCGTATCGAAAATTTGTTGTTTATTTTTTTTTGGGGGGGGCGGCCCCCCCCCCCGTCCTAATGTTTCTTTAACTAATTTGGTGTACCTCATTCGGACCAGATACCTCTTTCGGGCCTAATTCACTTGCTTGCACGGTATCAACGCGGGGGCATTCTAGTTTTCAGTAAAACGCTCGCGTATTGTCGAAAATTTGTCTATTAAATTTTTTAGCGAAAGTCGACTACCCCGTCCGTCCTAATGTTTCTTTAACTAACTTATGGCTGTAGATCACCTCATTCGGACCTAATTCACTTGCTTGCACGGTATCAATGCGGGGGCATTAATAGTTTTCAGTAAAACGCTCGCGTTTGATCGAAAATTTGTCGATTAAATTTTTTAGCGAAAGTCGACTACCCCGTCCGTCCTAATGTTTCTTTAACTAACTTATGGCTGTAGATCACCTCATTCGGACCTAATTCACTTGCTTGCACGGTATCAATGCGGGGGCATTCATAGTTTTCAGTAAAACGCTCGCGTATTGTCGAAAATTTGTCTATTAAATTTTTTAGCGAAAGTCGACTACCCCGTCCGTCCTAATGTTTCTTTAACTAACTTATGGCTGTAGATCACCTCATTCGGACCTAATTCACTTGCTTGCACGGTATCAATGCGGGGGCATTAATAGTTTTCAGTAAAACGCTCGCGTATTGATCGAAAATTTGTTGATTAAATTTTTTAGCGAAAGTCGACTACCCCGTCCGTCCTAATGTTTCTTTAACTAACTTATGGCTGTAGATCACCTCATTCGGACCTAATTCACTTGCTTGCACGGTATCAATGCGGGGGCATTCATAGTTTTCAGTAAAACGCTCGCGTATTGATCGAAAATTTGTCTATTAAATTTTTTAGCGAAAGTCGACTACCCGTCCGTCCGTCCTAATGTTTCTTTAACTAACTTATGGCTGTAGATCACCTCATTCGGACCTAATTCACTTGCTTGCACGGTATCAATGCGGGGGCATTAATAGTTTTCAGTAAAACACGCTCGCGTATTGTCGAAAATTTGTCTATTAAATTTTTTAGCGAAAGTCGACTACCCCGTCCGTCCTAATGTTTCTTTAACTAACTTATGGCTGTAGATCACCTCATTCGGACCTAATTCACTTGCTTGCACGGTATCAATGCGGGGGCATTAATAGTTTTCAGTAAAACGCTCGCGTATTGATCGAAAATTTGTTCTATTAAATTTTTTAGCGAAAGTCGACTACCCCGTCCGTCCTAATGTTTCTTTAACTAACTTATGGCTGTAGATCACCTCATTCGGACCTAATTCACTTGCTTGCACGGTATCAATGCGGGGGCATTCATAGTTTTCAGTAAAACGCTCGCGTATTGTCGAAAATTTGTCTATTAAATTTTTTAGCGAAAGTCGACTACCCCGTCCGTCCTAATGTTTCTTTAACTAACTTATGGCTGTAGATCACCTCATTCGGACCTAATTCACTTGCTTGCACGGTATCAATGCGGGGGCATTAATAGTTTTCAGTAAAACGCTCGCGTTTGATCGAAAATTTGTCTATTAAATTTTTTAGCGAAAGTCGACTACCCCGTCCGTCCTAATGTTTCTTTAACTAACTTATGGCTGTAGATCACCTCATTCGGACCTAATTCACTTGCTTGCACGGTATCAATGCGGGGGCATTCATAGTTTTCAGTAAAACGCTCGCGTATTGTCGAAAATTTGTCTATTAAATTTTTTAGCGAAAGTCGACTACCCCGTCCGTCCTAATGTTTCTTTAACTAACTTATGGCTGTAGATCACCTCATTCGGACCTAATTCACTTGCTTGCACGGTATCAATGCGGGGGCATTAATAGTTTTCAGTAAAACGCTCGCGTTTGATCGAAAATTTGTCGATTAAATTTTTTAGCGAAAGTCGACTACCCCGTCCGTCCTAATGTTTCTTTAACTAACTTATGGCTGTAGATCACCTCATTCGGACCTAATTCACTTGCTTGCACGGTATCAATGCGGGGGCATTCATAGTTTTCAGTAAAACGCTCGCGTATTGTCGAAAATTTGTCTATTAAATTTTTTAGCGAAAGTCGACTACCCCGTCCGTCCTAATGTTTCTTTAACTAACTTATGGCTGTAGATCACCTCATTCGGACCTAATTCACTTGCTTGCACGGTATCAATGCGGGGGCATTCATAGTTTTCAGTAAAACGCTCGCGTATTGATCGAAAATTTGTCTATTAAATTTTTTAGCGAAAGTCGACTACCCCGTCCGTCCTAATGTTTCTTTAACTAACTTATGGCTGTAGATCACCTCATTCGGACCTAATTCACTTGCTTGCACGGTATCAATGCGGGGGCATTAATAGTTTTCAGTAAAACGCTCGCGTATTGTCGAAAATTTGTCTATTAAATTTTTTAGCGAAAGTCGACTACCTCCGTCCGTCCTAATGTTTCTTTAACTAACTTATGGCTGTAGATCACCTCATTCGGACCTAATTCACTTGCTTGCACGGTATCAATGCGGGGGCATTAATAGTTTTCAGTAAAACGCTCGCGTATTGATCGAAAATTTGTCTATTAAATTTTTTAGCGAAAGTCGACTACCCCGTCCGTCCTAATGTTTCTTTAACTAACTTATGGCTGTAGATCACCTCATTCGGACCTAATTCACTTGCTTGCACGGTATCAATGCGGGGGCATTCATAGTTTTCAGTAAAACGCTCGCGTATTGTCGAAAATTTGTCTATTAAATTTTTTAGCGAAAGTCGACTACCCCGTCCGTCCTAATGTTTCTTTAACTAACTTATGGCTGTAGATCACCTCATTCGGACCTAATTCACTTGCTTGCACGGTATCAATGCGGGGGCATTAATAGTTTTCAGTAAAACGCTCGCGTTTGATCGAAAATTTGTTTATTAAATTTTTTAGCGAAAGTCGACTACCCCGTCCGTCCTAATGTTTCTTTAACTAACTTATGGCTGTAGATCACCTCATTCGGACCTAATTCACTTGCTTGCACGGTATCAATGCGGGGGCATTCATAGTTTTCAGTAAAACGCTCGCGTATTGATCGAAAATTTGTCTATTAAATTTTTTAGCGAAAGTCGACTACCCCGTCCGTCCTAATGTTTCTTTAACTAACTTATGGCTGTAGATCACCTCATTCGGACCTAATTCACTTGCTTGCACGGTATCAATGCGGGGGCATTCATAGTTTTCAGTAAAACGCTCGCGTATTGATCGAAAATTTGTCTATTAAATTTTTTAGCGAAAGTCGACTACCCCGTCCGTCCTAATGTTTCTTTAACTAACTTATGGCTGTAGATCACCTCATTCGGACCTAATTCACTTGCTTGCACGGTATCAATGCGGGGGCATTCATAGTTTTCAGTAAAACGCTCGCGTATTGTCGAAAATTTGTCTATTAAATTTTTTAGCGAAAGTCGACTACCCCGTCCGTCCTAATGTTTCTTTAACTAACTTATGGCTGTAGATCACCTCATTCGGACCTAATTCACTTGCTTGCACGGTATCAATGCGGGGGCATTAATAGTTTTCAGTAAAACGCTCGCGTTTGATCGAAAATTTGTTGATTAAATTTTTTAGCGAAAGTCGACTACCCCGTCCGTCCTAATGTTTCTTTAACTAACTTATGGCTGTAGATCACCTCATTCGGACCTAATTCACTTGCTTGCACGGTATCAATGCGGGGGCATTCATAGTTTTCAGTAAAACGCTCGCGTATTGATCGAAAATTTGTCTATTAAATTTTTTAGCGAAAGTCGACTACCCCGTCCGTCCTAATGTTTCTTTAACTAACTTATGGCTGTAGATCACCTCATTCGGACCTAATTCACTTGCTTGCACGGTATCAATGCGGGGGCATTCATAGTTTTCAGTAAAACGCTCGCGTATTGATCGAAAATTTGTCTATTAAATTTTTTAGCGAAAGTCGACTACCCCGTCCGTCCTAATGTTTCTTTAACTAACTTATGGCTGTAGATCACCTCATTCGGACCTAATTCACTTGCTTGCACGGTATCAATGCGGGGGCATTCATAGTTTTCAGTAAAACGCTCGCGTATTGTCGAAAATTTGTCTATTAAATTTTTTAGCGAAAGTCGACTACCCCGTCCGTCCTAATGTTTCTTTAACTAACTTATGGCTGTAGATCACCTCATTCGGACCTAATTCACTTGCTTGCACGGTATCAATGCGGGGGCATTAATAGTTTTCAGTAAAACGCTCGCGTTTGATCGAAAATTTGTCTATTAAATTTTTTAGCGAAAGTCGACTACCCCGTCCGTCCTAATGTTTCTTTAACTAACTTATGGCTGTAGATCACCTCATTCGGACCTAATTCACTTGCTTGCACGGTATCAATGCGGGGGCATTCATAGTTTTCAGTAAAACGCTCGCGTATTGTCGAAAATTTGTTGTTTTCTATTAAATTTTTTAGCGAAAGTCGACTACCCCGTCCGTCCTAATGTTTCTTTAACTAACTTATGGCTGTAGATCACCTCATTCGGACCTAATTCACTTGCTTGCACGGTATCAATGCGGGGGCATTAATAGTTTTCAGTAAAACGCTCGCGTTTGATCGAAAATTTGTTGATTAAATTTTTTAGCGAAAGTCGACTACCCCGTCCGTCCTAATGTTTCTTTAACTAACTTATGGCTGTAGATCACCTCATTCGGACCTAATTCACTTGCTTGCACGGTATCAATGCGGGGGCATTCATAGTTTTCAGTAAAACGCTCGCGTATTGTCGAAAATTTGTCTATTAAATTTTTTAGCGAAAGTCGACTACCCCGTCCGTCCTAATGTTTCTTTAACTAACTTATGGCTGTAGATCACCTCATTCGGACCTAATTCACTTGCTTGCACGGTATCAATGCGGGGGCATTAATAGTTTTCAGTAAAACGCTCGCGTTTGATCGAAAATTTGTTGATTAAATTTTTTAGCGAAAGTCGACTACCCCGTCCGTCCTAATGTTTCTTTAACTAACTTATGGCTGTAGATCACCTCATTCGGACCTAATTCACTTGCTTGCACGGTATCAATGCGGGGGCATTCATAGTTTTCAGTAAAACGCTCGCGTATTGTCGAAAATTTGTCTATTAAATTTTTTAGCGAAAGTCGACTACCCCGTCCGTCCTAATGTTTCTTTAACTAACTTATGGCTGTAGATCACCTCATTCGGACCTAATTCACTTGCTTGCACGGTATCAATGCGGGGGCATTCATAGTTTTCAGTAAAACGCTCGCGTATTGTCGAAAATTTGTCTATTAAATTTTTTAGCGAAAGTCGACTACCCCGTCCGTCCTAATGTTTCTTTAACTAACTTATGGCTGTAGATCACCTCATTCGGACCTAATTCACTTGCTTGCACGGTATCAATGCGGGGGCATTCATAGTTTTCAGTAAAACGCTCGCGTATTGATCGAAAATTTGTCTATTAAATTTTTTAGCGAAAGTCGACTACCCCGTCCGTCCTAATGTTTCTTTAACTAACTTATGGCTGTAGATCACCTCATTCGGACCTAATTCACTTGCTTGCACGGTATCAATGCGGGGGCATTAATAGTTTTCAGTAAAACGCTCGCGTATTGATCGAAAATTTGTCGATTAAATTTTTTAGCGAAAGTCGACTACCCCGTCCGTCCTAATGTTTCTTTAACTAACTTATGGCTGTAGATCACCTCATTCGGACCTAATTCACTTGCTTGCACGGTATCAATGCGGGGGCATTCATAGTTTTCAGTAAAACGCTCGCGTATTGTCGAAAATTTGTCTATTAAATTTTTTAGCGAAAGTCGACTACCCCGTCCGTCCTAATGTTTCTTTAACTAACTTATGGCTGTAGATCACCTCATTCGGACCTAATTCACTTGCTTGCACGGTATCAATGCGGGGGCATTAATAGTTTTCAGTAAAACGCTCGCGTATTGATCGAAAATTTGTCTATTAAATTTTTTAGCGAAAGTCGACTACCCCGTCCGTCCTAATGTTTCTTTAACTAACTTATGGCTGTAGATCACCTCATTCGGACCTAATTCACTTGCTTGCACGGTATAATCGTTCAATGCGGGGGCATTCATAGTTTTCAGTAAAACGCTCGCGTATTGTCGAAAATTTGTCTATTAAATTTTTTAGCGAAAGTCGACTACCCCGTCCGTCCTAATGTTTCTTTAACTAACTTATGGCTGTAGATCACCTCATTCGGACCTAATTCACTTGCTTGCACGGTATCAATGCGGGGGCATTCATAGTTTTCAGTAAAACGCTCGCGTATTGTCGAAAATTTGTCTATTAAATTTTTTAGCGAAAGTCGACTACCCCGTCCGTCCTAATGTTTCTTTAACTAACTTATGGCTGTAGATCACCTCATTCGGACCTAATTCACTTGCTTGCACGGTATCAATGCGGGGGCATTAATAGTTTTCAGTAAAACGCTCGCGTTTGATCGAAAATTTGTTGATTAAATTTTTTAGCGAAAGTCGACTACCCCGTCCGTCCTAATGTTTCTTTAACTAACTTATGGCTGTAGATCACCTCATTCGGACCTAATTCACTTGCTTGCACGGTATCAATGCGGGGGCATTCATAGTTTTCAGTAAAACGCTCGCGTATTGTCGAAAATTTGTCTATTAAATTTTTTAGCGAAAGTCGACTACCCCGTCCGTCCTAATGTTTCTTTAACTAACTTATGGCTGTAGATCACCTCATTCGGACCTAATTCACTTGCTTGCACGGTATCAATGCGGGGGCATTCATAGTTTTCAGTAAAACGCTCGCGTATTGATCGAAAATTTGTCTATTAAATTTTTTAGCGAAAGTCGACTACCCCGTCCGTCCTAATGTTTCTTTAACTAACTTATGGCTGTAGATCACCTCATTCGGACCTAATTCACTTGCTTGCACGGTATCAATGCGGGGGCATTAATAGTTTTCAGTAAAACGCTCGCGTATTGATCGAAAATTTGTCTATTAAATTTTTTAGCGAAAGTCGACTACCCCGTCCGTCCTAATGTTTCTTTAACTAACTTATGGCTGTAGATCACCTCATTCGGACCTAATTCACTTGCTTGCACGGTATCAATGCGGGGGCATTAATAGTTTTCAGTAAAACGCTCGCGTATTGATCGAAAATTTGTCTATTAAATTTTTTAGCGAAAGTCGACTACCCCGTCCGTCCTAATGTTTCTTTAACTAACTTATGGCTGTAGATCACCTCATTCGGACCTAATTCACTTGCTTGCACGGTATCAATGCGGGGGCATTCATAGTTTTCAGTAAAACGCTCGCGTATTGATCGAAAATTTGTCTATTAAATTTTTTAGCGAAAGTCGACTACCCCGTCCGTCCTAATGTTTCTTTAACTAACTTATGGCTGTAGATCACCTCATTCGGACCTAATTCACTTGCTTGCACGGTATCAATGCGGGGGCATTCATAGTTTTCAGTAAAACGCTCGCGTATTGTCGAAAATTTGTCTATTAAATTTTTTAGCGAAAGTCGACTACCCCGTCCGTCCTAATGTTTCTTTAACTAACTTATGGCTGTAGATCACCTCATTCGGACCTAATTCACTTGCTTGCACGGTATCAATGCGGGGGCATTAATAGTTTTCAGTAAAACGCTCGCGTTTGATCGAAAATTTGTTGATTAAATTTTTTAGCGAAAGTCGACTACCCCGTCCGTCCTAATGTTTCTTTAACTAACTTATGGCTGTAGATCACCTCATTCGGACCTAATTCACTTGCTTGCACGGTATCAATGCGGGGGCATTCATAGTTTTCAGTAAAACGCTCGCGTATTGTCGAAAATTTGTCTATTAAATTTTTTAGCGAAAGTCGACTACCCCGTCCGTCCTAATGTTTCTTTAACTAACTTATGGCTGTAGATCACCTCATTCGGACCTAATTCACTTGCTTGCACGGTATCAATGCGGGGGCATTAATAGTTTTCAGTAAAACGCTCGCGTATTGATCGAAAATTTGTCTGATTAAATTTTTTAGCGAAAGTCGACTACCCCGTCCGTCCTAATGTTTCTTTAACTAACTTATGGCTGTAGATCACCTCATTCGGACCTAATTCACTTGCTTGCACGGTATCAATGCGGGGGCATTCATAGTTTTCAGTAAAACGCTCGCGTTTGTATGTCGAAAATTTGTCTATTAAATTTTTTAGCGAAAGTCGACTACCCCGTCCGTCCTAATGTTTCTTTAACTAACTTATGGCTGTAGATCACCTCATTCGGACCTAATTCACTTGCTTGCACGGTATCAATGCGGGGGCATTCATAGTTTTCAGTAAAACGCTCGCGTATTGTCGAAAATTTGTCTATTAAATTTTTTAGCGAAAGTCGACTACCCCGTCCGTCCTAATGTTTCTTTAACTAACTTATGGCTGTAGATCACCTCATTCGGACCTAATTCACTTGCTTGCACGGTATCAATGCGGGGGCATTCATAGTTTTCAGTAAAACGCTCGCGTATTGATCGAAAATTTGTCTATTAAATTTTTTAGCGAAAGTCGACTACCCCGTCCGTCCTAATGTTTCTTTAACTAACTTATGGCTGTAGATCACCTCATTCGGACCTAATTCACTTGCTTGCACGGTATCAATGCGGGGGCATTCATAGTTTTCAGTAAAACGCTCGCGTATTGTCGAAAATTTGTCTATTAAATTTTTTAGCGAAAGTCGACTACCCCGTCCGTCCTAATGTTTCTTTAACTAACTTATGGCTGTAGATCACCTCATTCGGACCTAATTCACTTGCTTGCACGGTATCAATGCGGGGGCATTAATAGTTTTCAGTAAAACGCTCGCGTATTGATCGAAAATTTGTCTATTAAATTTTTTAGCGAAAGTCGACTACCCCGTCCGTCCTAATGTTTCTTTAACTAACTTATGGCTGTAGATCACCTCATTCGGACCTAATTCACTTGCTTGCACGGTATCAATGCGGGGGCATTCATAGTTTTCAGTAAAACGCTCGCGTATTGTCGAAAATTTGTCTATTAAATTTTTTAGCGAAAGTCGACTACCCCGTCCGTCCTAATGTTTCTTTAACTAACTTATGGCTGTAGATCACCTCATTCGGACCTAATTCACTTGCTTGCACGGTATCAATGCGGGGGCATTAATAGTTTTCAGTAAAACGCTCGCGTATTGATCGAAAATTTGTCTATTAAATTTTTTAGCGAAAGTCGACTACCCCGTCCGTCCTAATGTTTCTTTAACTAACTTATGGCTGTAGATCACCTCATTCGGACCTAATTCACTTGCTTGCACGGTATCAATGCGGGGGCATTAATAGTTTTCAGTAAAACGCTCGCGTATTGATCGAAAATTTGTCTATTAAATTTTTTAGCGAAAGTCGACTACCCCGTCCGTCCTAATGTTTCTTTAACTAACTTATGGCTGTAGATCACCTCATTCGGACCTAATTCACTTGCTTGCACGGTATCAATGCGGGGGCATTCATAGTTTTCAGTAAAACGCTCGCGTATTGTCGAAAATTTGTCTATTAAATTTTTTAGCGAAAGTCGACTACCCCGTCCGTCCTAATGTTTCTTTAACTAACTTATGGCTGTAGATCACCTCATTCGGACCTAATTCACTTGCTTGCACGGTATCAATGCGGGGGGCATTAATAGTTTTCAGTAAAACGCTCGCGTATTGATCGAAAATTTGTCTGATTAAATTTTTTAGCGAAAGTCGACTACCCCGTCCGTCCTAATGTTTCTTTAACTAACTTATGGCTGTAGATCACCTCATTCGGACCTAATTCACTTGCTTGCACGGTATCAATGCGGGGGCATTCATAGTTTTCAGTAAAACGCTCGCGTATTGATCGAAAATTTGTCTATTAAATTTTTTAGCGAAAGTCGACTACCCCGTCCGTCCTAATGTTTCTTTAACTAACTTATGGCTGTAGATCACCTCATTCGGACCTAATTCACTTGCTTGCACGGTATCAATGCGGGGGCATTCATAGTTTTCAGTAAAACGCTCGCGTATTGTCGAAAATTTGTCTATTAAATTTTTTAGCGAAAGTCGACTACCCCGTCCGTCCTAATGTTTCTTTAACTAACTTATGGCTGTAGATCACCTCATTCGGACCTAATTCACTTGCTTGCACGGTATCAATGCGGGGGCATTCATAGTTTTCAGTAAAACGCTCGCGTATTGTCGAAAATTTGTCTATTAAATTTTTTAGCGAAAGTCGACTACCCCGTCCGTCCTAATGTTTCTTTAACTAACTTATGGCTGTAGATCACCTCATTCGGACCTAATTCACTTGCTTGCACGGTATCAATGCGGGGGCATTAATAGTTTTCAGTAAAACGCTCGCGTTTGATCGAAAATTTGTTGATTAAATTTTTTAGCGAAAGTCGACTACCCCGTCCGTCCTAATGTTTCTTTAACTAACTTATGGCTGTAGATCACCTCATTCGGACCTAATTCACTTGCTTGCACGGTATCAATGCGGGGGCATTCATAGTTTTCAGTAAAACGCTCGCGTATTGTCGAAAATTTGTCTATTAAATTTTTTAGCGAAAGTCGACTACCCCGTCCGTCCTAATGTTTCTTTAACTAACTTATGGCTGTAGATCACCTCATTCGGACCTAATTCACTTGCTTGCACGGTATCAATGCGGGGGCATTCATAGTTTTCAGTAAAACGCTCGCGTATTGATCGAAAATTTGTCTATTAAATTTTTTAGCGAAAGTCGACTACCCCGTCCGTCCTAATGTTTCTTTAACTAACTTATGGCTGTAGATCACCTCATTCGGACCTAATTCACTTGCTTGCGCGGTATCGTCGGACACCTATGACACATGCGGGGGCATTCATAGTTTTCAGTAAAACGCTCGCGTATTGATCGAAAATTTGTCTATTAAATTTTTTAGCGAAAGTCGACTACCCCGTCCGTCCTAATGTTTCTTTAACTAACTTATGGCTGTAGATCACCTCATTCGGACCTAATTCACTTGCTTGCACGGTATCAATGCGGGGGCATTCATAGTTTTCAGTAAAACGCTCGCGTATTGTCGAAAATTTGTCTATTAAATTTTTTAGCGAAAGTCGACTACCCCGTCCGTCCTAATGTTTCTTTAACTAACTTATGGCTGTAGATCACCTCATTCGGACCTAATTCACTTGCTTGCACGGTATCAATGCGGGGGCATTAATAGTTTTCAGTAAAACGCTCGCGTATTGATCGAAAATTTGTCTATTAAATTTTTTAGCGAAAGTCGACTACCCCGTCCGTCCTAATGTTTCTTTAACTAACTTATGGCTGTAGATCACCTCATTCGGACCTAATTCACTTGCTTGCACGGTATCAATGCGGGGGCATTCATAGTTTTCAGTAAAACGCTCGCGTATTGTCGAAAATTTGTCTATTAAATTTTTTAGCGAAAGTCGACTACCCCGTCCGTCCTAATGTTTCTTTAACTAACTTATGGCTGTAGATCACCTCATTCGGACCTAATTCACTTGCTTGCACGGTATCAATGCGGGGGCATTAATAGTTTTCAGTAAAACGCTCGCGTATTGTCGAAAATTTGTCTATTAAATTTTTTAGCGAAAGTCGACTACCCCGTCCGTCCTAATGTTTCTTTAACTAACTTATGGCTGTAGATCACCTCATTCGGACCTAATTCACTTGCTTGCACGGTATCAATGCGGGGGCATTCATAGTTTTCAGTAAAACGCTCGCGTATTGATCGAAAATTTGTCTATTAAATTTTTTAGCGAAAGTCGACTACCCCGTCCGTCCTAATGTTTCTTTAACTAACTTATGGCTGTAGATCACCTCATTCGGACCTAATTCACTTGCTTGCACGGTATCAATGCGGGGGCATTAATAGTTTTCAGTAAAACGCTCGCGTATTGATCGAAAATTTGTCTATTAAATTTTTTAGCGAAAGTCGACTACCCCGTCCGTCCTAATGTTTCTTTAACTAACTTATGGCTGTAGATCACCTCATTCGGACCTAATTCACTTGCTTGCACGGTATCAATGCGGGGGCATTCATAGTTTTCAGTAAAACGCTCGCGTATTGATCGAAAATTTGTCTATTAAATTTTTTAGCGAAAGTCGACTACCCCGTCCGTCCTAATGTTTCTTTAACTAACTTATGGCTGTAGATCACCTCATTCGGACCTAATTCACTTGCTTGCACGGTATCAATGCGGGGGCATTAATAGTTTTCAGTAAAACGCTCGCGTATTGTCGAAAATTTGTCTATTAAATTTTTTAGCGAAAGTCGACTACCCCGTCCGTCCTAATGTTTCTTTAACTAACTTATGGCTGTAGATCACCTCATTCGGACCTAATTCACTTGCTTGCACGGTATCAATGCGGGGGCATTAATAGTTTTCAGTAAAACGCTCGCGTATTGATCGAAAATTTGTCTATTAAATTTTTTAGCGAAAGTCGACTACCCCGTCCGTCCTAATGTTTCTTTAACTAACTTATGGCTGTAGATCACCTCATTCGGACCTAATTCACTTGCTTGCACGGTATCAATGCGGGGGCATTCATAGTTTTCAGTAAAACGCTCGCGTATTGTCGAAAATTTGTCTATTAAATTTTTTAGCGAAAGTCGACTACCCCGTCCGTCCTAATGTTTCTTTAACTAACTTATGGCTGTAGATCACCTCATTCGGACCTAATTCACTTGCTTGCACGGTATCAATGCGGGGGCATTAATAGTTTTCAGTAAAACGCTCGCGTATTGTCGAAAATTTGTCTATTAAATTTTTTAGCGAAAGTCGACTACCCCGTCCGTCCTAATGTTTCTTTAACTAACTTATGGCTGTAGATCACCTCATTCGGACCTAATTCACTTGCTTGCACGGTATCAATGCGGGGGCATTCATAGTTTTCAGTAAAACGCTCGCGTATTGATCGAAAATTTGTCTATTAAATTTTTTAGCGAAAGTCGACTACCCCGTCCGTCCTAATGTTTCTTTAACTAACTTATGGCTGTAGATCACCTCATTCGGACCTAATTCACTTGCTTGCACGGTATCAATGCGGGGGCATTAATAGTTTTCAGTAAAACGCTCGCGTATTGATCGAAAATTTGTCTATTAAATTTTTTAGCGAAAGTCGACTACCCCGTCCGTCCTAATGTTTCTTTAACTAACTTATGGCTGTAGATCACCTCATTCGGACCTAATTCACTTGCTTGCACGGTATCAATGCGGGGGCATTCATAGTTTTCAGTAAAACGCTCGCGTATTGTCGAAAATTTGTCTATTAAATTTTTTAGCGAAAGTCGACTACCCCGTCCGTCCTAATGTTTCTTTAACTAACTTATGGCTGTAGATCACCTCATTCGGACCTAATTCACTTGCTTGCACGGTATCAATGCGGGGGCATTAATAGTTTTCAGTAAAACGCTCGCGTTTGATCGAAAATTTGTCTATTAAATTTTTTAGCGAAAGTCGACTACCCCGTCCGTCCTAATGTTTCTTTAACTAACTTATGGCTGTAGATCACCTCATTCGGACCTAATTCACTTGCTTGCACGGTATCAATGCGGGGGCATTAATAGTTTTCAGTAAAACGCTCGCGTATTGATCGAAAATTTGTTGATTAAATTTTTTAGCGAAAGTCGACTACCCCGTCCGTCCTAATGTTTCTTTAACTAACTTATGGCTGTAGATCACCTCATTCGGACCTAATTCACTTGCTTGCACGGTATCAATGCGGGGGCATTCATAGTTTTCAGTAAAACGCTCGCGTATTGATCGAAAATTTGTCTCGATTAAATTTTTTAGCGAAAGTCGACTACCCCGTCCGTCCTAATGTTTCTTTAACTAACTTATGGCTGTAGATCACCTCATTCGGACCTAATTCACTTGCTTGCACGGTATCAAGTGGGGGCATTAATAGTTTTCAGTAAAACGCTCGCGTATTGTCGAAAATTTGTCTATTAAATTTTTTAGCGAAAGTCGACTACCCCGTCCGTCCTAATGTTTCTTTAACTAACTTATGGCTGTAGATCACCTCATTCGGACCTAATTCACTTGCTTGCACGGTATCAATGCGGGGGCATTAATAGTTTTCAGTAAAACGCTCGCGTATTGTCGAAAATTTGTCTATTAAATTTTTTAGCGAAAGTCGACTACCCCGTCCGTCCTAATGTTTCTTTAACTAACTTATGGCTGTAGATCACCTCATTCGGACCTAATTCACTTGCTTGCACGGTATCAATGCGGGGGCATTCATAGTTTTCAGTAAAACGCTCGCGTATTGTCGAAAATTTGTCTATTAAATTTTTTAGCGAAAGTCGACTACCCCGTCCGTCCTAATGTTTCTTTAACTAACTTATGGCTGTAGATCACCTCATTCGGACCTAATTCACTTGCTTGCACGGTATCAATGCGGGGGCATTAATAGTTTTCAGTAAAACGCTCGCGTATTGATCGAAAATTTGTCTATTAAATTTTTTAGCGAAAGTCGACTACCCCGTCCGTCCTAATGTTTCTTTAACTAACTTATGGCTGTAGATCACCTCATTCGGACCTAATTCACTTGCTTGCACGGTATCAATGCGGGGGCATTAATAGTTTTCAGTAAAACGCTCGCGTATTGTCGAAAATTTGTCTATTAAATTTTTTAGCGAAAGTCGACTACCCCGTCCGTCCTAATGTTTCTTTAACTAACTTATGGCTGTAGATCACCTCATTCGGACCTAATTCACTTGCTTGCACGGTATCAATGCGGGGGCATTCATAGTTTTCAGTAAAACGCTCGCGTATTGATCGAAAATTTGTCTATTAAATTTTTTAGCGAAAGTCGACTACCCCGTCCGTCCTAATGTTTCTTTAACTAACTTATGGCTGTAGATCACCTCATTCGGACCTAATTCACTTGCTTGCACGGTATCAATGCGGGGGCATTCATAGTTTTCAGTAAAACGCTCGCGTATTGATCGAAAATTTGTCTATTAAATTTTTTAGCGAAAGTCGACTACCCCGTCCGTCCTAATGTTTCTTTAACTAACTTATGGCTGTAGATCACCTCATTCGGACCTAATTCACTTGCTTGCACGGTATCAATGCGGGGGCATTAATAGTTTTCAGTAAAACGCTCGCGTATTGTCGAAAATTTGTCTATTAAATTTTTTAGCGAAAGTCGACTACCCCGTCCGTCCTAATGTTTCTTTAACTAACTTATGGCTGTAGATCACCTCATTCGGACCTAATTCACTTGCTTGCACGGTATCAATGCGGGGGCATTAATAGTTTTCAGTAAAACGCTCGCGTATTGTCGAAAATTTGTCTATTAAATTTTTTAGCGAAAGTCGACTACCCCGTCCGTCCTAATGTTTCTTTAACTAACTTATGGCTGTAGATCACCTCATTCGGACCTAATTCACTTGCTTGCACGGTATCAATGCGGGGGCATTCATAGTTTTCAGTAAAACGCTCGCGTATTGTCGAAAATTTGTCTATTAAATTTTTTAGCGAAAGTCGACTACCCCGTCCGTCCTAATGTTTCTTTAACTAACTTATGGCTGTAGATCACCTCATTCGGACCTAATTCACTTGCTTGCACGGTATCAATGCGGGGGCATTAATAGTTTTCAGTAAAACGCTCGCGTATTGATCGAAAATTTGTCTATTAAATTTTTTAGCGAAAGTCGACTACCCCGTCCGTCCTAATGTTTCTTTAACTAACTTATGGCTGTAGATCACCTCATTCGGACCTAATTCACTTGCTTGCACGGTATCAATGCGGGGGCATTAATAGTTTTCAGTAAAACGCTCGCGTATTGATCGAAAATTTGTCTATTAAATTTTTTAGCGAAAGTCGACTACCCCGTCCGTCCTAATGTTTCTTTAACTAACTTATGGCTGTAGATCACCTCATTCGGACCTAATTCACTTGCTTGCACGGTATCAATGCGGGGGCATTCATAGTTTTCAGTAAAACGCTCGCGTATTGTCGAAAATTTGTCTATTAAATTTTTTAGCGAAAGTCGACTACCCCGTCCGTCCTAATGTTTCTTTAACTAACTTATGGCTGTAGATCACCTCATTCGGACCTAATTCACTTGCTTGCACGGTATCAATGCGGGGGCATTAATAGTTTTCAGTAAAACGCTCGCGTTTGATCGAAAATTTGTTGATTAAATTTTTTAGCGAAAGTCGACTACCCCGTCCGTCCTAATGTTTCTTTAACTAACTTATGGCTGTAGATCACCTCATTCGGACCTAATTCACTTGCTTGCACGGTATCAATGCGGGGGCATTCATAGTTTTCAGTAAAACGCTCGCGTATTGTCGAAAATTTGTCTATTAAATTTTTTAGCGAAAGTCGACTACCCCGTCCGTCCTAATGTTTCTTTAACTAACTTATGGCTGTAGATCACCTCATTCGGACCTAATTCACTTGCTTGCACGGTATCAATGCGGGGGCATTAATAGTTTTCAGTAAAACGCTCGCGTATTGTCGAAAATTTGTCTATTAAATTTTTTAGCGAAAGTCGACTACCCCGTCCGTCCTAATGTTTCTTTAACTAACTTATGGCTGTAGATCACCTCATTCGGACCTAATTCACTTGCTTGCACGGTATCAATGCGGGGGCATTAATAGTTTTCAGTAAAACGCTCGCGTATTGATCGAAAATTTGTCTATTAAATTTTTTAGCGAAAGTCGACTACCCCGTCCGTCCTAATGTTTCTTTAACTAACTTATGGCTGTAGATCACCTCATTCGGACCTAATTCACTTGCTTGCACGGTATCAATGCGGGGGCATTAATAGTTTTCAGTAAAACGCTCGCGTATTGTCGAAAATTTGTCTATTAAATTTTTTAGCGAAAGTCGACTACCCCGTCCGTCCTAATGTTTCTTTAACTAACTTATGGCTGTAGATCACCTCATTCGGACCTAATTCACTTGCTTGCACGGTATCAATGCGGGGGCATTCATAGTTTTCAGTAAAACGCTCGCGTATTGTCGAAAATTTGTCTATTAAATTTTTTAGCGAAAGTCGACTACCCCGTCCGTCCTAATGTTTCTTTAACTAACTTATGGCTGTAGATCACCTCATTCGGACCTAATTCACTTGCTTGCACGGTATCAATGCGGGGGCATTCATAGTTTTCAGTAAAACGCTCGCGTATTGTCGAAAATTTGTCTATTAAATTTTTTAGCGAAAGTCGACTACCCCGTCCGTCCTAATGTTTCTTTAACTAACTTATGGCTGTAGATCACCTCATTCGGACCTAATTCACTTGCTTGCACGGTATCAATGCGGGGGCATTCATAGTTTTCAGTAAAACGCTCGCGTATTGTCGAAAATTTGTCTATTAAATTTTTTAGCGAAAGTCGACTACCCCGTCCGTCCTAATGTTTCTTTAACTAACTTATGGCTGTAGATCACCTCATTCGGACCTAATTCACTTGCTTGCACGGTATCAATGCGGGGGCATTAATAGTTTTCAGTAAAACGCTCGCGTTTGATCGAAAATTTGTTGATTAAATTTTTTAGCGAAAGTCGACTACCCCGTCCGTCCTAATGTTTCTTTAACTAACTTATGGCTGTAGATCACCTCATTCGGACCTAATTCACTTGCTTGCACGGTATCAATGCGGGGGCATTCATAGTTTTCAGTAAAACGCTCGCGTATTGTCGAAAATTTGTCTATTAAATTTTTTAGCGAAAGTCGACTACCCCGTCCGTCCTAATGTTTCTTTAACTAACTTATGGCTGTAGATCACCTCATTCGGACCTAATTCACTTGCTTGCACGGTATCAATGCGGGGGCATTAATAGTTTTCAGTAAAACGCTCGCGTATTGATCGAAAATTTGTCGATTAAATTTTTTAGCGAAAGGCGACCCCCCCCCCCCCCCCTTTTTTTTTTTTTCCTCCTTTTTGGTGTTGATCCCCCCCTTCCGGCCCTTTTTTTTTTTTTTTTTTTTTTTATAATGGGGGCATTAATAGTTTTCAGTAAAACGCTCGCGTTTGATCGAAAATTTGTTGATTAAATTTTTTAGCGAAAGTCGACTACCCCGTCCGTCCTAATGTTTCTTTAACTAACTTATGGCTGTAGATCACCTCATTCGGACCTAATTCACTTGCTTGCACGGTATCAATGCGGGGGCATTCATAGTTTTCAGTAAAACGCTCGCGTATTGTCGAAAATTTGTCTATTAAATTTTTTAGCGAAAGTCGACTACCCCGTCCGTCCTAATGTTTCTTTAACTAACTTATGGCTGTAGATCACCTCATTCGGACCTAATTCACTTGCTTGCACGGTATCAATGCGGGGGCATTCATAGTTTTCAGTAAAACGCTCGCGTATTGTCGAAAATTTGTCTATTAAATTTTTTAGCGAAAGTCGACTACCCCGTCCGTCCTAATGTTTCTTTAACTAACTTATGGCTGTAGATCACCTCATTCGGACCTAATTCACTTGCTTGCACGGTATCAATGCGGGGGCATTCATAGTTTTCAGTAAAACGCTCGCGTATTGTCGAAAATTTGTCTATTAAATTTTTTAGCGAAAGTCGACTACCCCGTCCGTCCTAATGTTTCTTTAACTAACTTATGGCTGTAGATCACCTCATTCGGACCTAATTCACTTGCTTGCACGGTATCAATGCGGGGGGCATTAATAGTTTTCAGTAAAACGCTCGCGTATTGATCGAAAATTTGTCTATTAAATTTTTTAGCGAAAGTCGACTACCCCGTCCGTCCTAATGTTTCTTTAACTAACTTATGGCTGTAGATCACCTCATTCGGACCTAATTCACTTGCTTGCACGGTATCAATGCGGGGGCATTCATAGTTTTCAGTAAAACGCTCGCGTATTGTCGAAAATTTGTCTATTAAATTTTTTAGCGAAAGTCGACTACCCCGTCCGTCCTAATGTTTCTTTAACTAACTTATGGCTGTAGATCACCTCATTCGGACCTAATTCACTTGCTTGCACGGTATCAATGCGGGGGCATTAATAGTTTTCAGTAAAACGCTCGCGTATTGTCGAAAATTTGTCTATTAAATTTTTTAGCGAAAGTCGACTACCCCGTCCGTCCTAATGTTTCTTTAACTAACTTATGGCTGTAGATCACCTCATTCGGACCTAATTCACTTGCTTGCACGGTATCAATGCGGGGGCATTCATAGTTTTCAGTAAAACGCTCGCGTATTGTCGAAAATTTGTCTATTAAATTTTTTAGCGAAAGTCGACTACCCCGTCCGTCCTAATGTTTCTTTAACTAACTTATGGCTGTAGATCACCTCATTCGGACCTAATTCACTTGCTTGCACGGTATCAATGCGGGGGCATTAATAGTTTTCAGTAAAACGCTCGCGTATTGTCGAAAATTTGTCTATTAAATTTTTTAGCGAAAGTCGACTACCCCGTCCGTCCTAATGTTTCTTTAACTAACTTATGGCTGTAGATCACCTCATTCGGACCTAATTCACTTGCTTGCACGGTATCAATGCGGGGGCATTAATAGTTTTCAGTAAAACGCTCGCGTATTGTCGAAAATTTGTCTATTAAATTTTTTAGCGAAAGTCGACTACCCCGTCCGTCCTAATGTTTCTTTAACTAACTTATGGCTGTAGATCACCTCATTCGGACCTAATTCACTTGCTTGCACGGTATCAATGCGGGGGCATTCATAGTTTTCAGTAAAACGCTCGCGTATTGTCGAAAATTTGTCTATTAAATTTTTTAGCGAAAGTCGACTACCCCGTCCGTCCTAATGTTTCTTTAACTAACTTATGGCTGTAGATCACCTCATTCGGACCTAATTCACTTGCTTGCACGGTATCAATGCGGGGGCATTCATAGTTTTCAGTAAAACGCTCGCGTATTGTCGAAAATTTGTCTATTAAATTTTTTAGCGAAAGTCGACTACCCCGTCCGTCCTAATGTTTCTTTAACTAACTTATGGCTGTAGATCACCTCATTCGGACCTAATTCACTTGCTTGCACGGTATCAATGCGGGGGCATTAATAGTTTTCAGTAAAACGCTCGCGTTTGATCGAAAATTTGTTGATTAAATTTTTTAGCGAAAGTCGACTACCCCGTCCGTCCTAATGTTTCTTTAACTAACTTATGGCTGTAGATCACCTCATTCGGACCTAATTCACTTGCTTGCACGGTATCAATGCGGGGGCATTCATAGTTTTCAGTAAAACGCTCGCGTATTGTCGAAAATTTGTCTATTAAATTTTTTAGCGAAAGTCGACTACCCCGTCCGTCCTAATGTTTCTTTAACTAACTTATGGCTGTAGATCACCTCATTCGGACCTAATTCACTTGCTTGCACGGTATCAATGCGGGGGCATTAATAGTTTTCAGTAAAACGCTCGCGTATTGTCGAAAATTTGTCTATTAAATTTTTTAGCGAAAGTCGACTACCCCGTCCGTCCTAATGTTTCTTTAACTAACTTATGGCTGTAGATCACCTCATTCGGACCTAATTCACTTGCTTGCACGGTATCAATGCGGGGGCATTCATAGTTTTCAGTAAAACGCTCGCGTATTGTCGAAAATTTGTCTATTAAATTTTTTAGCGAAAGTCGACTACCCCGTCCGTCCTAATGTTTCTTTAACTAACTTATGGCTGTAGATCACCTCATTCGGACCTAATTCACTTGCTTGCACGGTATCAATGCGGGGGCATTAATAGTTTTCAGTAAAACGCTCGCGTATTGTCGAAAATTTGTCTATTAAATTTTTTAGCGAAAGTCGACTACCCCGTCCGTCCTAATGTTTCTTTAACTAACTTATGGCTGTAGATCACCTCATTCGGACCTAATTCACTTGCTTGCACGGTATCAATGCGGGGGCATTCATAGTTTTCAGTAAAACGCTCGCGTATTGTCGAAAATTTGTCTATTAAATTTTTTAGCGAAAGTCGACTACCCCGTCCGTCCTAATGTTTCTTTAACTAACTTATGGCTGTAGATCACCTCATTCGGACCTAATTCACTTGCTTGCACGGTATCAATGCGGGGGCATTCATAGTTTTCAGTAAAACGCTCGCGTATTGTCGAAAATTTGTCTATTAAATTTTTTAGCGAAAGTCGACTACCCCGTCCGTCCTAATGTTTCTTTAACTAACTTATGGCTGTAGATCACCTCATTCGGACCTAATTCACTTGCTTGCACGGTATCAATGCGGGGGCATTAATAGTTTTCAGTAAAACGCTCGCGTATTGTCGAAAATTTGTCTATTAAATTTTTTAGCGAAAGTCGACTACCCCGTCCGTCCTAATGTTTCTTTAACTAACTTATGGCTGTAGATCACCTCATTCGGACCTAATTCACTTGCTTGCACGGTATCAATGCGGGGGCATTCATAGTTTTCAGTAAAACGCTCGCGTATTGTCGAAAATTTGTCTATTAAATTTTTTAGCGAAAGTCGACTACCCCGTCCGTCCTAATGTTTCTTTAACTAACTTATGGCTGTAGATCACCTCATTCGGACCTAATTCACTTGCTTGCACGGTATCAATGCGGGGGCATTAATAGTTTTCAGTAAAACGCTCGCGTTTGATCGAAAATTTGTTGATTAAATTTTTTAGCGAAAGTCGACTACCCCGTCCGTCCTAATGTTTCTTTAACTAACTTATGGCTGTAGATCACCTCATTCGGACCTAATTCACTTGCTTGCACGGTATCAATGCGGGGGCATTCATAGTTTTCAGTAAAACGCTCGCGTATTGTCGAAAATTTGTCTATTAAATTTTTTAGCGAAAGTCGACTACCCCGTCCGTCCTAATGTTTCTTTAACTAACTTATGGCTGTAGATCACCTCATTCGGACCTAATTCACTTGCTTGCACGGTATCAATGCGGGGGCATTCATAGTTTTCAGTAAAACGCTCGCGTATTGATCGAAAATTTGTCTATTAAATTTTTTAGCGAAAGTCGACTACCCCGTCCGTCCTAATGTTTCTTTAACTAACTTATGGCTGTAGATCACCTCATTCGGACCTAATTCACTTGCTTGCACGGTATCAATGCGGGGGCATTCATAGTTTTCAGTAAAACGCTCGCGTATTGTCGAAAATTTGTCTATTAAATTTTTTAGCGAAAGTCGACTACCCCGTCCGTCCTAATGTTTCTTTAACTAACTTATGGCTGTAGATCACCTCATTCGGACCTAATTCACTTGCTTGCACGGTATCAATGCGGGGGCATTAATAGTTTTCAGTAAAACGCTCGCGTATTGATCGAAAATTTGTCTATTAAATTTTTTAGCGAAAGTCGACTACCCCGTCCGTCCTAATGTTTCTTTAACTAACTTATGGCTGTAGATCACCTCATTCGGACCTAATTCACTTGCTTGCACGGTATCAATGCGGGGGCATTCATAGTTTTCAGTAAAACGCTCGCGTATTGTCGAAAATTTGTCTATTAAATTTTTTAGCGAAAGTCGACTACCCCGTCCGTCCTAATGTTTCTTTAACTAACTTATGGCTGTAGATCACCTCATTCGGACCTAATTCACTTGCTTGCACGGTATCAATGCGGGGGCATTCATAGTTTTCAGTAAAACGCTCGCGTATTGTCGAAAATTTGTCTATTAAATTTTTTAGCGAAAGTCGACTACCCCGTCCGTCCTAATGTTTCTTTAACTAACTTATGGCTGTAGATCACCTCATTCGGACCTAATTCACTTGCTTGCACGGTATCAATGCGGGGGCATTAATAGTTTTCAGTAAAACGCTCGCGTTTGATCGAAAATTTGTTGATTAAATTTTTTAGCGAAAGTCGACTACCCCGTCCGTCCTAATGTTTCTTTAACTAACTTATGGCTGTAGATCACCTCATTCGGACCTAATTCACTTGCTTGCACGGTATCAATGCGGGGGCATTCATAGTTTTCAGTAAAACGCTCGCGTATTGTCGAAAATTTGTCTATTAAATTTTTTAGCGAAAGTCGACTACCCCGTCCGTCCTAATGTTTCTTTAACTAACTTATGGCTGTAGATCACCTCATTCGGACCTAATTCACTTGCTTGCACGGTATCAATGCGGGGGCATTCATAGTTTTCAGTAAAACGCTCGCGTATTGTCGAAAATTTGTCTATTAAATTTTTTAGCGAAAGTCGACTACCCCGTCCGTCCTAATGTTTCTTTAACTAACTTATGGCTGTAGATCACCTCATTCGGACCTAATTCACTTGCTTGCACGGTATCAATGCGGGGGCATTCATAGTTTTCAGTAAAACGCTCGCGTATTGTCGAAAATTTGTCTATTAAATTTTTTAGCGAAAGTCGACTACCCCGTCCGTCCTAATGTTTCTTTAACTAACTTATGGCTGTAGATCACCTCATTCGGACCTAATTCACTTGCTTGCACGGTATCAATGCGGGGGCATTCATAGTTTTCAGTAAAACGCTCGCGTATTGTCGAAAATTTGTCTATTAAATTTTTTAGCGAAAGTCGACTACCCCGTCCGTCCTAATGTTTCTTTAACTAACTTATGGCTGTAGATCACCTCATTCGGACCTAATTCACTTGCTTGCACGGTATCAATGCGGGGGCATTAATAGTTTTCAGTAAAACGCTCGCGTATTGTCGAAAATTTGTCTATTAAATTTTTTAGCGAAAGTCGACTACCCCGTCCGTCCTAATGTTTCTTTAACTAACTTATGGCTGTAGATCACCTCATTCGGACCTAATTCACTTGCTTGCACGGTATCAATGCGGGGGCATTCATAGTTTTCAGTAAAACGCTCGCGTATTGTCGAAAATTTGTCTATTAAATTTTTTAGCGAAAGTCGACTACCCCGTCCGTCCTAATGTTTCTTTAACTAACTTATGGCTGTAGATCACCTCATTCGGACCTAATTCACTTGCTTGCACGGTATCAATGCGGGGGCATTAATAGTTTTCAGTAAAACGCTCGCGTATTGATCGAAAATTTGTCTATTAAATTTTTTAGCGAAAGTCGACTACCCCGTCCGTCCTAATGTTTCTTTAACTAACTTATGGCTGTAGATCACCTCATTCGGACCTAATTCACTTGCTTGCACGGTATCAATGCGGGGGCATTCATAGTTTTCAGTAAAACGCTCGCGTATTGTCGAAAATTTGTCTATTAAATTTTTTAGCGAAAGTCGACTACCCCGTCCGTCCTAATGTTTCTTTAACTAACTTATGGCTGTAGATCACCTCATTCGGACCTAATTCACTTGCTTGCACGGTATCAATGCGGGGGGCATTAATAGTTTTCAGTAAAACGCTCGCGTTTGATCGAAAATTTGTTGATTAAATTTTTTAGCGAAAGTCGACTACCCCGTCCGTCCTAATGTTTCTTTAACTAACTTATGGCTGTAGATCACCTCATTCGGACCTAATTCACTTGCTTGCACGGTATCAATGCGGGGGCATTCATAGTTTTCAGTAAAACGCTCGCGTATTGTCGAAAATTTGTCTATTAAATTTTTTAGCGAAAGTCGACTACCCCGTCCGTCCTAATGTTTCTTTAACTAACTTATGGCTGTAGATCACCTCATTCGGACCTAATTCACTTGCTTGCACGGTATCAATGCGGGGGCATTCATAGTTTTCAGTAAAACGCTCGCGTATTGTCGAAAATTTGTCTATTAAATTTTTTAGCGAAAGTCGACTACCCCGTCCGTCCTAATGTTTCTTTAACTAACTTATGGCTGTAGATCACCTCATTCGGACCTAATTCACTTGCTTGCACGGTATCAATGCGGGGGCATTCATAGTTTTCAGTAAAACGCTCGCGTATTGTCGAAAATTTGTCTATTAAATTTTTTAGCGAAAGTCGACTACCCCGTCCGTCCTAATGTTTCTTTAACTAACTTATGGCTGTAGATCACCTCATTCGGACCTAATTCACTTGCTTGCACGGTATCAATGCGGGGGCATTAATAGTTTTCAGTAAAACGCTCGCGTATTGTCGAAAATTTGTCTATTAAATTTTTTAGCGAAAGTCGACTACCCCGTCCGTCCTAATGTTTCTTTAACTAACTTATGGCTGTAGATCACCTCATTCGGACCTAATTCACTTGCTTGCACGGTATCAATGCGGGGGCATTAATAGTTTTCAGTAAAACGCTCGCGTATTGATCGAAAATTTGTCTGATTAAATTTTTTAGCGAAAGTCGACTACCCCGTCCGTCCTAATGTTTCTTTAACTAACTTATGGCTGTAGATCACCTCATTCGGACCTAATTCACTTGCTTGCACGGTATCAATGCGGGGGCATTCATAGTTTTCAGTAAAACGCTCGCGTATTGTCGAAAATTTGTCTATTAAATTTTTTAGCGAAAGTCGACTACCCCGTCCGTCCTAATGTTTCTTTAACTAACTTATGGCTGTAGATCACCTCATTCGGACCTAATTCACTTGCTTGCACGGTATCAATGCGGGGGCATTCATAGTTTTCAGTAAAACGCTCGCGTATTGATCGAAAATTTGTCTATTAAATTTTTTAGCGAAAGTCGACTACCCCGTCCGTCCTAATGTTTCTTTAACTAACTTATGGCTGTAGATCACCTCATTCGGACCTAATTCACTTGCTTGCACGGTATCAATGCGGGGGCATTCATAGTTTTCAGTAAAACGCTCGCGTATTGTCGAAAATTTGTCTATTAAATTTTTTAGCGAAAGTCGACTACCCCGTCCGTCCTAATGTTTCTTTAACTAACTTATGGCTGTAGATCACCTCATTCGGACCTAATTCACTTGCTTGCACGGTATCAATGCGGGGGCATTAATAGTTTTCAGTAAAACGCTCGCGTATTGTCGAAAATTTGTCTATTAAATTTTTTAGCGAAAGTCGACTACCCCGTCCGTCCTAATGTTTCTTTAACTAACTTATGGCTGTAGATCACCTCATTCGGACCTAATTCACTTGCTTGCACGGTATCAATGCGGGGGCATTCATAGTTTTCAGTAAAACGCTCGCGTATTGTCGAAAATTTGTCTATTAAATTTTTTAGCGAAAGTCGACTACCCCGTCCGTCCTAATGTTTCTTTAACTAACTTATGGCTGTAGATCACCTCATTCGGACCTAATTCACTTGCTTGCACGGTATCAATGCGGGGGCATTAATAGTTTTCAGTAAAACGCTCGCGTATTGATCGAAAATTTGTTGATTAAATTTTTTAGCGAAAGTCGACTACCCCGTCCGTCCTAATGTTTCTTTAACTAACTTATGGCTGTAGATCACCTCATTCGGCCTAATTCACTTGCTTGCACGGTACAATGCTTTCAATGCGGGGGTTTGACGCTCGGGTATTGGTTTCGAAAATTTGTTGATTAAATTTTTTAGCGAAAGTCGACTACCCCGTCCGTCCTAATGTTTCCTTAACTAACTTATGGCTGTAGATCACCTCATTCGGACCTAATTCACTTGCTTGCACGGTATCAATGCGGGGGCATTAATAGTTTTCAGTAAAACGCTCGCGTATTGATCGAAAATTTGTCTATTAAATTTTTTAGCGAAAGTCGACTACCCCGTCCGTCCTAATGTTTCTTTAACTAACTTATGGCTGTAGATCACCTCATTCGGACCTAATTCACTTGCTTGCACGGTATCAATGCGGGGGCATTCATAGTTTTCAGTAAAACGCTCGCGTATTGTCGAAAATTTGTCTATTAAATTTTTTAGCGAAAGTCGACTACCCCGTCCGTCCTAATGTTTCCTTTAACTAACTTATGGCTGTAGATCACCTCATTCGGACCTAATTCACTTGCTTGCACGGTATCAATGCGGGGGCATTAATAGTTTTCAGTAAAACGCTCGCGTATTGATCGAAAATTTGTCTATTAAATTTTTTAGCGAAAGTCGACTACCCCGTCCGTCCTAATGTTTCTTTAACTAACTTATGGCTGTAGATCACCTCATTCGGACCTAATTCACTTGCTTGCACGGTATCAATGCGGGGGCATTCATAGTTTTCAGTAAAACGCTCGCGTATTGTCGAAAATTTGTCTATTAAATTTTTTAGCGAAAGTCGACTACCCCGTCCGTCCTAATGTTTCTTTAACTAACTTATGGCTGTAGATCACCTCATTCGGACCTAATTCACTTGCTTGCACGGTATCAATGCGGGGGCATTCATAGTTTTCAGTAAAACGCTCGCGTATTGTCGAAAATTTGTCTATTAAATTTTTTAGCGAAAGTCGACTACCCCGTCCGTCCTAATGTTTCTTTAACTAACTTATGGCTGTAGATCACCTCATTCGGACCTAATTCACTTGCTTGCACGGTATCAATGCGGGGGCATTAATAGTTTTCAGTAAAACGCTCGCGTTTGATCGAAAATTTGTTGACTAAATTAAATTTTTTAGCGAAAGTCGACTACCCCGTCCGTCCTAATGTTTCTTTAACTAACTTATGGCTGTAGATCACCTCATTCGGACCTAATTCACTTGCTTGCACGGTATCAATGCGGGGGCATTCATAGTTTTCAGTAAAACGCTCGCGTATTGTCGAAAATTTGTCTATTAAATTTTTTAGCGAAAGTCGACTACCCCGTCCGTCCTAATGTTTCTTTAACTAACTTATGGCTGTAGATCACCTCATTCGGACCTAATTCACTTGCTTGCACGGTATCAATGCGGGGGCATTAATAGTTTTCAGTAAAACGCTCGCGTATTGATCGAAAATTTGTCTATTAAATTTTTTAGCGAAAGTCGACTACCCCGTCCGTCCTAATGTTTCTTTAACTAACTTATGGCTGTAGATCACCTCATTCGGACCTAATTCACTTGCTTGCACGGTATCAATGCGGGGGCATTCATAGTTTTCAGTAAAACACTCGCGTATTGTCGAAAATTTGTCTATTAAATTTTTTAGCGAAAGTCGACTACCCCGTCCGTCCTAATGTTTCTTTAACTAACTTATGGCTGTAGATCACCTCATTCGGACCTAATTCACTTGCTTGCACGGTATCAATGCGGGGGCATTAATAGTTTTCAGTAAAACGCTCGCGTTTGATCGAAAATTTGTTGATTAAATTTTTTAGCGAAAGTCGACTACCCCGTCCGTCCTAATGTTTCTTTAACTAACTTATGGCTGTAGATCACCTCATTCGGACCTAATTCACTTGCTTGCACGGTATCAATGCGGGGGCATTCATAGTTTTCAGTAAAACGCTCGCGTATTGTCGAAAATTTGTCTATTAAATTTTTTAGCGAAAGTCGACTACCCCGTCCGTCCTAATGTTTCTTTAACTAACTTATGGCTGTAGATCACCTCATTCGGACCTAATTCACTTGCTTGCACGGTATCAATGCGGGGGCATTAATAGTTTTCAATCGAAAATTTGTTGAAGTTTTTTTCACTCCGCACCTCCCAATTGGAATTTTGAGCCGACTTCGTGCTCATGTATTTCTTAGCATTTTTTATCCGATTGTGATGAAAAGTGAACACGCCCTTTCTCTGCTCACAAACGATGGATGACATTTTGTACACTACAAAATATCATCCATCGATATTGTAGAAGTCAAGGATTCATGGGATGATATCGTGCGATCTACTTCACTTACTTGAATGACATTTTGTACACTCGTTTGTGAGCAGAGAAGGTGGGTGTACACTTTTCATCACAATCGGATAAAAATGCTACGAAATTCATGAGCCCGAAATCGGCTCAAAATTCCAATTGGGAGATGCGGACTGAAAAAAATGCTCAAAAACTTAGTTTCGCTCCGCATTTTTAAACAAAAGGTGGTCAAAATAAACTGTTTACTGGTCAAAACTGGTCATAACTTGGTCAAAATAATGAGCCTAAAATGGACTCCAATTTCAATTTGGGGGTGCTAACTTCACACACCTACCAGCATTTCGTTGGAGTCTGAAAATTGGAAATTTTAAGGCTCTTAAAAATAATTTGATACGTACTGTTTAAATTTTCTTATGTTATTCACAACAATGTTTTAGTGTTAGAGTCGAAAATTCCGCGGGCCATAAGAGAATCATGTAAAGGAGAAGTAGGTACTTCCTAGCTAGTTAACCTCTTAATCGCCTTAACGCCACCCTATAATCTTAACCCACTACTGCCCCCAAGAAGACTTCTGCGTCCGATGGTGAGTGGTACCGCCCACTTTGGGAACCTCTAATCTAAATCTGAACGAATAAGTGTAGCTAAATAAGTCTGAACGAATAAGTAACTAAACCAAGAGAAATTAGTAAGAGGAAATGCAAGAGGAAGTATCATATTACTTCACTTCGGCCTACTGCAAAAACCCGTTAAGTCCATATTTGACCAAAAAGAGACATCTGAACTATTAAGCCAAAAATTAAAAGAATAATAAAAATAATTACAACGCAATTTTAATTGCCCTTTAGATGAGCTTTTTAGTTTTTCTTAAACTAAATAGTTTGATGCAAAATGTAGTTTTCCTTTGAAATAAAATGTTAATGTTAGATATCTCGACAACTACTTTTTTGGACTTTTGAAGTAAGCCCACGACATATTCTTTTGTTGTGAATTTCTGTAAGAAGTGCTCAACCCTCATATGTTTTATTAGCCTTTTCTATGTGCATTAATGCTAAAGAAATAAATTCTATGAACAACTGTGAAGCGTAAATAAAGGTAGTACTGTAAGAACGATTGTAGATATTGTAGAGCGATAAATTTAAGTGTAATTATTTCTTCTGTTCGTACTTACAAACAACGTTAAGTTTAAAAGAATCCTCCAGTGCGACGTCTGTCAATTTAGGATTCTCTCCTATACATTTAAATATGCTCCCATCGTCCTCTGGAACCGGTACGAAGGTGATTGTACTCACTAGTAATGTTTCGTTGCCTTCTTCGAGAACCTAAAATAATAATCGAGAACTTATAAAGTATACGATATTCCGGGCGTTCCTCCACGGTAAACCCATATCTACGAGTATATCTCAAAAATTACGTATAATTTCTGACAATTTGGCGGCAAAGTAAAATCGATGTCCGAAAGTAGATGCCAACTTACTTCTCTTATATGGAACACCCGTATATTACTGCATGACTATATATCACCAAATCTTAATGTTCGGTGACTATATCCAATAGTTTAAATAAAAAATATTTAAAATTTTCGGTTAAGCAGTTGTTAAGAATATTGCATAGATTTCATAAACGATCCATTTTTTTTTTTTTAGTCGAATATGTTTTATTTTAATATAATTTATTTTTATTCTCTTGCTCGCACAAAAAGTTGAATGCCTTAATTAATTTTAATTAAAGTTGCATAAAAATATTTTTTTCTAAGAGGAACCTCAAGTTTTCTAATGGATTTGTATTCAGCTGTCACAATAAGGGTAAGTTCCTGTTAGATTGAGTTTGTCTAAATTCCATTGTCAAGCCTCCTAGTCTTCATAGTTTATAATTATTTACCTAGATAATATGTAGGCTATTGATACCGAAATAGGTAGGATTAGTCCCAGCTGCTTCGAATATATTTAATGTTTACAAAATTTGATGGACGGTCCATAATATCTGTTTATATTCATAGCGAATTTGATAGTGACTTTTAAGAAAAAATCTTACATACAAGAAAATCGAAAATATCCTCGAGATCTGCAGTGCAGTGCAATAATTATTTATCCGCCCTACGCTAGCACAGTTGGCGAGCGAAATATTTTTTCTTGGGCCTCAGCATTTAACAAGTTATCTCGATTAGAAGTTTGGAAATGTAACATAATAAATTGGACACTTGGTATAGATTTTCCGAAGAGTACAGTAATTACAGAAGATTACCTAATTTTCTTACGCCATGCCAAAAATGAAATTATAGCCTACTACCCAAAATAAGTTATGACGGTTATTTCAAACCTATGTCAATTTTTTAACATGAATTACTGTCTGTTTTACCTGAGATATCAGTAGATTTCAGTAAATCTCTATTCTGATTGGCCAGTGAAATTTAGTGACATATATTCTTTAGGGGCATATATTTCAGATAAAAGAAACACGGCAACTATCTCCAAATACTGTTACTAGGTTTATATATGGGTTATGTTATGGTACAGGTCTTCGTTCCATTATTGTGTGCTCTTTCCAAATTTGTTTCCAAAAGGGGCTTCCATTTAAAATAAGAAGGCCAGTCAATTTACAGAAGTATATGTACACCTAGGAGGTTTGCAATATTTAATCCAAGTGGTAAAAAGTGTGAAAACAACCTCCCACATTACGTTTCACTATTGTTTATGAAACAACACCACACTCCGCCACAGAAATCGACATTCTTCCTCTAGGATTCATTAAGATTATGCAGAGGGGGAGTACACATGGAAAAGACGTAGAACACACAACAAAACCCTGTAACAGGTGCCCATTAATCAAGTAATCGTCTTTTCACCTGGCGCTTTATCCACTGAGCCATCGCCACAGCTAAGACAACAATTACATACACAAAATTCACACAAAAACTGCTTGCTGTTACTGTTACTGTTTATATAAATTTTTATAAACGACGTATCTGTGATCGAATTAAAAAGTGTAAAAAAGGAAAGAAAGTTGATTTGTTTGAAGATTTCTTATGAAATAGTGAATTTTGCAAGTTATAGAGTTTATTCCAAAATTTATTTGAAAACTATAATGTTATGTAATTTTTAAAAATAAGAATTTTATTATACATTTAAGTACCAACCTTTCCTCTTCTAAACTCCTTGTTATCTCTGGTCCAAGAAACTATCGCTCTTGGTCTGGATCCCGTTACTTGGCACTGGATTGTTATTTCTTCGTTTGCTGTTAATTGAGTGGGTTTGTTGATGATGATAACGGAAAGTGGTCGTACTGAAAATGAATATAATAATAATAGCTATAATGTGACTGTAAGGAGTTAAAAGATATGGACACCTGAGAGTGGATTATTCAGTCTGTTACAAACTGGTTATGCATGTATTGGTGTCTTGGCTATTATTGAAATAAAGGCGGTTAAATGGGGAAAGTTTTAGAGGAAATTATTACCTCTTCGACTTTTTTTCAAATTCGATTTATCGTTTTCGAAATAATTATAAAAACCTGAGAAGGTGGGAGAAGAATTTAGAGAATGTCCCATATATTTTTAATTGGTAGACTTGTGATGTTTTAACAAGTATATTGTTGAGACACTTTTTTAAGATGCTTTTGGTGTTATTAAAATATGTCTGCTCTCATTGATTTGCGAGTTAATGCTATTAACTTTGATTTTTCTTACGGCGCCATATTGGATTTTTATGTGGTTAAATAGTATTCAAAATTTGTTTATCAACGGCGTATCTTAATGTTAAAAAAACGTATTGCCTCTCGTGAAATAAAAAAAATATATATTATATAAATGTTTTCGAGTATGTATCGAATTCGAGTAAGTATCAAAGTACTAAACAATATGCAATTTACAAACAAAAAAAAGCTGCCTAAGGAATCGCTACTTTCACAGCTATTTTTTAAATAATTAATCAGACTAAATCTCTAAGAACATATAACTTTTATAAAATTTACAGCCTTTATGGAATATATGACTTTTATGACCTGATAGACCTCTGTGACCTTTATTGAATTTATGGCTAGTGTGACTTTACGTTTGTTAACTTCGTGACCTTCATGATCGATATGATACTTATGACCCACACGAATTTTGATTTTTATGACTAATGACCCATCACCCTTATGACCCATATGATCATTCTGAATTATATATTCTAAACACACTCAGGTTACTACCATTGCAAAGCGATAATCCACAGACATCATTATACAATAGTGAATATTCGAATAAACGTACTATTAGACGAAGGGAGCTAACTATTAGACGAAGGAGTGGTATTTAGGTGTCGTAAAATCAGTGGTCACGAAAAATGAAACTTAAAGCTCCCCAGTACATTTCCCTGTGGACTATCGCTTTGCAATGGTAGTGACCTTAGTGTGTTTAATTTATCCTATTGGTCATATAATTCAGAATGCTCATATGGGTCATAAGGGTCATGTAGGTGATAAAGGTCATTTTAGTCATAAAAATCAAGTTCGTATGGGTCATAAGTACCATAATTATCATGAAGGTCACGAAGTTAACAAAGGGAAAGTCACATTAGCCATAAATTTAATAAAGGTCACAGAGGTCTATCAGGTCATAAAAGTCATATATTCCATAAAGACTGTAAATGTTATAGAGGTTATATGTTCTTAGAGATTTAGTCTGATTAATTATTGAAAAAATAGCTGTGAAAGTAGTGATTCTTTAGGCTGTTTTTTTTGTTTGTAAATTGCATATTGTTTCGTACTTTGAAAACATTTATATAATATTTTTTTTATTTCACGAGAGGCAATACGTTTTTCTATCTTTACCTTATCGTAAAATTTTAGATACCGACGCTACGTTGAGGTATCCAGAGTTTTATGATAACAGGTATGATGGGTTCATATTCCAATGGCACACCTGTTCCAAATACCCGTTTGGAAGGTGTAAAAATTTGGCAAGTAAGACTCGAGTATTTCGTCGGTTTAAAGGTAAAATTCATTAAGTAATACCAAATCAGTTGTAAGAAAACTATAATTGTCTTGTTCTTTTCTTTTCAGGTGTCATTTTTCGTGACTAATAACGTTACCATACCTAAATACGGCTTCATCATGTAATAGTTAGCCCTTAATACGTTTGTTTGACTAGTACGGTTATTGTATTATGACGTATTTTCTGTGAAATATTGTTTTGTAATAATGTGACCTGAGTCCGACTCTGTCGCGACTCGCCGGAAGTCAAGTTACCACGTCCACGTCTCTAGCATCTATGCGGGGATCCAAAATAGCTGCACCAAACGTTAGTCGTCGTTTGGTTAGTTTAGTAATATGCAGATAGAGTTTTGATGATGTTGTGCTGTGTTGATGTACGTATGTTTAGCTTACATACGTAAGTAAAAGTATTGACATATTGCAATATTTACCGGGACTGCATTTTTTCTATAGGATCTAGGTGAAATACAACCATATTTTTCAAAATTTTTAACGATTTGATAATCGTTGATATCGCCGGAGAGGGCCTATTGGGAAATTGTTCGTTAAAATGGCTTTAATATGCCTTTCACAGATCGACCACCAAAATACCATTTAATTGTTTGAACTTTTTCGGCAATCTGATAAATATCCATTTTTATTTTTAAGAAATGTATGTATGTATGTGAATGTATGTTTTTCTAATCAGTAACTGGACCAGAATAAAATATGAAACATTATTTTCAACCCGTCTAGCTCTACCGTAGTCATAGAGAGTTCGGACATACCGGATGCCTCGCACGCCTGCGCTCGCGATTTGTTCGCGATTGGTTTCCACCAGTGTTACTAGACGGCAGGGACAACTGACGCATGCGCAATGGCGGGGGGCGGCACCTAAGCGTGCATTGGCGGAACAGTCCGCGCGTCGTTCAAAGTCCAGGGTAGCCGATGGCTTTCACCTCGCGCTATTTAAAACGAGTCTGTCCGTCTGCTCCGCTGCTCATATTTTCATTAATTTATTAATTTCGTTATTTATTTATTTATTTATTTTTTAACGCACCAACCTTTTACCTTTTTTCACCTACTAGTGCAACTATAAAGAAAAAATATTGATTGCATTGGGTCCAAAGAAATTGATTTAAAACGTTTGTAAGAAAAATAATTATCCAAATATTTCACTTATCGATTCAATTATTTATTGACCAAGACCACATATTGCAATAAACAATCACATCGAAAAATAAAAAAATCATAGTTTATTTGTTCTGACGTAGCTTGAAGTTTAATAACTTTTTTAATTAAATATATTTGTAAAAAAAATATTGAATCGAATTGAACAATATCGATTATTTATAGGTTTACTGTTATGTCAACATGTAAAAAAAATTCTTTGAAGCGCTGAGAATTGAACTTTCGACCATCGGATCCAAAAGGCGTAGCCGTTTACTCCACGGCCGCACTTCCTGTACTCGGTACAGATGTCGCATCTCTAAACGCCAGAGCTTATACTAAAATTATTATTGTTTTGAGAGTTAAGATGGAAGGGCTTATTTGTTATGGTTACTTGATTGAGTTATAGAAGGTTTTAAGCATTTGGTTTTCAAGTTTTCGGGTTAAGCGCGCTGGGTAGCAGAGTTTGTGCGTTTGAACGACGCGCGGACTGTTCCGCCAATGCGCGCTTAGGTGCCGCCCCCGGCTATTGCGCATGCCTCAGTTGTCCCTGCCGTCTCACCCTGGTTCCCACCTCATGTGGTTGGATCTATTCAAGATATAAGTTAACTTATCAATTCCCCGTCATTCTGCAATGTATACATTGGGGTGATTCGTACTGTATATCAGAGAACTTAGGATGGTCCTCTTCGTGTTCAGGATCACACATTTTTTCATCGTCTCATAGTTTACTGTACCGTCTTAATTGTACACAATTAAATTCAAGAGTACCAACTTCTTCGACTTCAACATGTGGATCTTTGTAACGACTCACGATTATATCGAACACATAATGTGCGAGGCCTTCTTCACCCCCATTATGCAGAGTTGAGGGTATATCGTGGTAATGGTTCTTTATTAAACTTATCTATGTAGTTAAATGGATTTAATGCGAAACCTGCCATTCTGTAGGTACACGTATTCAGTATATGAAAACTATCTAATGCTGCGTATACACAAAATAAATCGATTTAAAAATAAATCTCCTATATATTCTTATCTATAAAAAATTACTCACTGATGTGAAGATGAATCAGAAGTACTCACTGATGTCGATGTTGACTATCATATCCTTAATCCTTATATACTCTTAGACACATAGAACAATTTTTGTAGTTTACATTATTTTTAGTAGTTGACTATTTTTTTGTTTGTAGTTTGCCTACTTCGAAAAAAAAATGTATTTTTTAAATTTCACGGGTTGTGACATGTCTTTATAGCATTGTGATATATCGTTGAAAGGCAAATTTAAGCACTATTAAACCACACAGAAATCGAATAGGGTATCCGTCACATTAGCTGAGAAAAAATTACACTAGAAATATTTTGATAACGTCAGCAAAAGCATCTTAAAAAAGTGTCCAGTATCGTAAAAAAGACAATGTACTAAATCTGTAACGGTCTAGGGTGTCCCATGTTGGCGGGATGCCTATAACTGATAATGCAGTAGAGTAGGTACAGCTACTTTTAGACTGGCGATTTTACAAATTAAATCTTTTTCCAGCGGTTAGGTTTTCTTCTGCAACGCTACGTCAAGCTCGTACTTATATACGAGCGTGTAGTATTTGTTACCTTTGTAGAGGTGTTAAAACGTGGTATATCTAAAATGCATTGTAGTTAAAGGGAAAAAAAGTCTACGTGCACATGACTTTAACGTTATTTTTAGAGTAAGTTTATTTGCGGTGGATTTTTATTATTAGAAACTTGCTTCATCCAAAAATAACATATCATATTAAATGGCACGAACAATCATGGCTGCCTATCCCATTACATAATGTCCCAACGTTCGAAACCACTTGTAAAAACTTTGCACACATTCGGATGAACCTTAAGGCGACTTTTTGTACATAACCTTCTGGCCCACGCACACGCACTGTCGGGGGTGGTTCCCCGGGGCCTTCACTCCGGGGGAGGGACCGAACCCTTTCCGCAAAACGTACCCTGCAAGGTGGAGGCGATCTCCTACAATAATCAAAATACATATACATACATGCATAATCAATTTAGGACAGACTGCATTGACACCTAATATTACAGTTTCCTCCCATTATTATAAAATAACACTATGCTTCACATTATATTTTAAAATAGTGAGTAGGGGTGAGAAATGATATAAACAAAGACGAAATGAGTACTGCTTTGACCTACTCAAAAAAATCAATTTTTGGATTTTTAGAATAGTTGTAGATTTAATACTCTTAAAATTCTTTAAATAAAATCTTTAAATAAAGGCTGAACGAAAAATGATATCACAATGCTTAACACATTTAGGCATTGTGATTAGCATAAATAGTGGCTAATGGCTTCGGTGACCCTCTCCTTTTGGAACACAAATGGGTACGGGGATGTGTATACATAATTACAGTCATGAAATGGAGGCGCCTAATAGGAACAGGAAATAATCCTGGCTTTAGTAAGTTGAACGCTTTTACCATTAGAGTGTGCTCTTGGGAATGATTTTTGGTACTTACTGACTTCGTCGGATCTAACAGCATATGTCTAGTCTCATCTAATCACTTTAGAGGGCGATACTTCCTAGGTATCAACTCTATATTTCTCATTGAGCGAGAAATTATTCTCACTTCTTTACATTAACATACGGTAAATATTTATGATTACATAGCCACACCAAAAACAATTTCTGTGCAGCAAGCATGAGGGTATGGAATCGACAGATTTTTTAACGCTGATTACGAATCCGAAGACGAAAAATTGATTTATTAAGTAAATTTTTCAGGGCTGGCCCGTTAAGGGGCCCGCAGGGGGATTTTCATAAGTCCGGCCCTTTTGATGCTGGTGACCAGAGAAACAGAGTTGGTAGAGTCCTGTAACACTGAGAAGTTGGTAGAGATCACGGACAAGGTCATTCACCCATCTCCATGCACTCAGCAATCATTCCACAGTAACACAAAAAAAAGTTCTGTGCAGCGAGCATGAGGGTATGGAACCGACAGATTTTTAACGCTGATTACGAATCCGAAGACGAAAAATTGATCTATTGAGTAAATTTTTTCAGGGCCGGCCCGTTAAGTGGCCCGCGGGGGGATTTTCATAAGTCCGGCCCTTTTGATGCCGGTGACCAGAGAAACAGAGTTGGTAGAGTCCTGTAACACTGAGAAGTTGGTAGAGATCACGGACAAGGTCATTCATCCATCTCCATGCACTCAGCAATCATTCTGGAAACTCCAAAACGACTGAACATCTCAATTTTAAACCATTGAACATATTTTTTGGGAAGGGTGAATACATCGTGGTATGTCACCCAGAAGGGGTGAGAACGTGTGAACCGAATGTGGGAACCATAAATGGGATGTATTCACACTTATCATTTGCGAGAGTTTTAATACTTACGTAATAATTCTAGTCGCACGGTTCTTTCCGATGGCATCATGAGCTTTGTGTTGCTAGCCTGGCATTTATAAGTCGAATTTAAATGATCCCTTGTGATGTCGTTTATCGCTAATCTGTTCACCATGACGTGATTTCCGATGACCTCAAGTTGTCCCTCTATTAGTCGTTCATTCATGAACCACGAAACAGTTGGAGTAGGTCGACCTATGAATAAGTAAAAATTATTAATTTTTTGAAGCCAGAAATAGAAAATGGTGTAATGAAGGAGTAACGCAAGTAGACATGCCACAGAGTGACTGGCACCGAAACATTAATTTTACCTCAACGCCCGCTTTTAGGCAACCATTTTGGTATCATTTGGTATCTATAATTAAATATCGTCTTAATCATCTAAACAGTTTAAGTTTGTTTCATAACTAAGTCTGTTAATACTCTGTTATTTTCATGTTATGTTGTAATTTCAAGTTAAGAACCGCAGAAACATACTTCGCACATACTGCTGACGAATATTTTGCCTTCAATTATTTGAGATATCAAACTTATATACTTCATGGTCACACTTCTTCGGTGGTTAAAATAAATATGTTTTAAATTAGCTGGA